>CAMZMU010000091.1:7290288-7516696 GCA_947311845.1 Poa pratensis
ACGGTCTTCACCCTTCTCGTCTCTGCCGGGGCATCCATAGCTCAATGTCTCTGCAATCAATTATATATGCTTTCAATTTAGTAACAAGAATATGAATCATAAAATTTGCATCTAAAATACTTCTTACAAATGTGAATGCAAATTTATACCAACTACTAGCAAATTTAAAATTTTAGCCTAATAGCTAATTTATACCAACTACTAGCAAATTTAAAATTCATAGCAACTACAATTTAAAATTCATAGCTAATAGCCTAATAATATTTCATAACTAAAATTCATAGCAACTACAATTTATAGCTAATAGCCTAATAATATTTCATAACTTTAATTCATAGCAACTAAATTCCTAACACAAACACTAAAATTCCTAACACTAACACTAAAATTTCTAACACTATTTAAACTAACAAGTTAAACTACCAACTTAAACTACCAATTTAAACTACCAATTCAAACCACCATTTTAAACTACCATTTTAATTACAATTTTTAAGCTACCAATTTAAACTAACAATTTAAACTACCAATTTAAGCTACCAATTTAAACTACCAATTTAAACTACCAATTTAAATATGGTGCAACTACAAACTACAAATTCATAGCAACAACAAATACATAGTACTATGCAAATATCAAAATGGTACTGAAAATGAGAATAACAAAAAAAAGAAAGCTCTCACCTTGATCGTAGCTACGGCTTGCGGATGAGGTAGAGGAGGAGCGACCCGGCGCGCCGGTCAAGGTAGAGGAGAGAGGGAGCGCCGCACCGGGACGGCCAGAGGAGAGAGGGATCGAGCGCCGCACCGGGGAGAGAGGGCCGAGCCGCGTCGGGGAAGAGGGCCGGAGCCGCGGCGGTGAGAGGCCGGGGTCAGCGGCGCGGAGGCGACGACAGCGTGGAGGGTGATGGCGATCACGTATGGGGGCCCTCGGCAGAACGGCGGCGTGGCGGGATTCTGGCAGCCTGGCAGCGTCGATCTCTCCTTCTTCTCGGCGTGGGCGTCGGGGGGAAGAATGGGATCGATGCGGTCGCGAGATTGATCTAAGTAACTGAAAAAAGCCTTTAGTACCGGTTGGTGTTACGAACCGGTACACCAACCGGTACTAAAGGTGCACCCTTTAGTACCGGTGGGTGGTATTTTTGGGCGGGCCGAAATTAAACGCGCGAAGCCCACCTTTAGTACCGGTTGGAAAGGGGATTTTGAATTTTCTATTTTCTTTTCTCTTTTCTTTTTTCTGATTTCTTTTATTCTATTGATTTAATTGTCCAAATTTGACAAACTTTATATCAAACGTAAGCCCTAGACATGTAGAATCTTTTGGTACTGGTTATTTTCAAATTTGACTATGTTGAATGTATTCAAATTTCAAATGGATGATTTGAGTAAATTTGAAATAGATTTAGATCCATATCATCAAAATTTTCAAACAAGATGCATGTTTGAGTGTTTTTTATATAATTTGAATTTCTAAAAATGCTTTTAATATGAATTTACTCCCTTTTGATGCTTGTACCGGGTGTAGACGTATAAGTCCGGCTTTTCTCTAGCGGGTCTAGGGTTTCGTCGGAAAGGGGCTCCGGAGCGTCTGAATCCCACCAAAACCTAATTGGTGCCATACCATATATGTACAAGTGTTTTGGGGGTTGTAGATGTCCAAGATTCCACTCTGGGGTGTTAGCGGGTTCACCGTCATCAGTTTCTCTCTAGTGAGTTTCTCGACTTATAGCCGGAAACTCCCACTTCGGACGAACCGGAGGGAATCTTGTGAAGAGTTGTGTTATAACTTTGTTTTGGGTGTTCCTAGGGTACCCTAACACAACCAAGCACAAAGTTTCACTTGGCAAACAGAAGAAAACCCTAGGTGGGGACTTTTCCCGCCTTTACCCCTAGCGGCATGTAGTATGCCCAAAGGAAGAAGCACACGGATCGTGTGTTTCTTTCAAGCGCTTGTGAGCCATTGGATCAAGGGTGTGTTTCTTTTGAGGGCTTGTGAGCTGTTGGATCAGCACTATCACGACCACTTCGTGAGCCACACGACCCTATATATAGCCCACCTCTCGGACATGTTCGGCACTCAGTGTGTACTCATTGTAGTTAATTTGGTATACAAAACATTCGGATTCCCTGCATACATCCGACGGTGCATTTGATATGCGGGCACTCAGGAGCCACCGTCGGGCTGTATGCAGGGGAAATCGTGTGTTTTGTTCTATCTGCAAATCCTTCAGTTCATCGACTGAATACAAATTATTCGGATTCCCTGCATACCTCCGACGGTGCATTTGATATGCGGGCACTCACGAGCCACCGTCGGGCTGTATGCTGGGGAAACCGTGTGTTTTGTTCCAACTTTTTCGAGCGCTTGTGAGCCGTTGGAGTTTTTAGAACCAAAAATCAGTGTTTAGAGTTTTCTTCTGTGTTTTCAGAACACAGTTACATAAAAGGTTTAATACATTATTACACATCACCAACAACATCCCTATCTAGTGTTGTGGTATAAACTTTTTCTTCGTGTGTGTCCCTTTCTTCTGATTGCGCCGTAACCATGGACAATCTTCATCATTTAACACATGCTGGGTCAATGTTCACTGTGAAGGGCGGAATTTCATCAAACTTATGTAATTTTGACATGTCTGTCTTGTCCTCCACTCCCACGATGTTTCTTTTCCTGAAAGAACTATGTGGCGCTTTGGCTCATCGTATGATGTATTCGCTTGCTTATATTTTTTTTTTTCGGTTTGGTAGACATGTCCTTCACATAGAAAACCTGAGCCACTTCACTGGCTAGGACGAATGGTTCGGTGTGGTACCCAAGATTCTTGAGATCCACTGTAGTCATTCTGTACGTGGGTCTACCTGTACCCCGCCTGTCAGGTTGACCATTTGCACCAAACAAAGGGATCTTAAAAGAAGATCCATAGTCAAGTTCCATTCCTCTATGTAACCATAATATGTGTCCTTTTGCCCATTGTTGTTTGTTGCATCAAAGCGGACACCACTGTTTTGGTTGGTGCTCTTTTTATCTTGGGCGGCCGTGTAAAATGTATTCCCTTTATCTCGTACCTTGAAAGTCAATATAGTCGAAGATGGTGACTTGGCCAACAAGTATAGCTGTTCTCCAATAGTGGTGTCATTAATGAGATGTGTTTGCAACCAACCACCGAAAGTCTCACGTGTTCTCCTTGAATCCAATCTTCAGTCTGCTCCGGGTATTTGGAGCGTAAATATTCATGTGTTCCTCGATATACGGAGCCACCAAGCTGGAATTATGTAGAACTGTGTAGTGTGCTTGAGTGAAAGAATGCCCGTCCATACATATTATTGCTTTCTTTCCTAGCGTGCCTTTTCCACGCAGTCTCCCCTCATGGCGCGATTGAGGAACACCGATCGGCTTAAGGTCAGGAATAAAGTCAACACAAAACTCAATGACCTCCTCTGTTCCATAGCCCTTGGAGATGCTTCCTTCTGGCCTAGCACGGTTATGAACGTATTTCTTTAAGACTCCCATGAACCTCTCAAAGGGGAACATGTTGTGTAGAAATATAGGACCGAGAATGGAAATCTCTTCGACTAGGTGAACTATGAGGTGCGTCATAATATTGAAGAAGGATGGTGGGAACACCAACTCGAAGCTGACAAGACATTGGACCACATCCTTCTGTAAACTTGGTAGAGTTACTGGATCGATGACCTTCTGAGAAATTGCATTGAGGAATGCACATAGCTTCACAATGGTACTCGAACATTTTCCGTAGAAGCCCCCTCAATGCAACCGGAAGTAATTGTGTCATAATCACGTGGCAGTCATGAGACTTTAGGTTTTGGAACTTTTCTCTGCCATGTTTATTATTCCCTTTATATTCGACGAGAAGCCAGACGGGACCTTGATACTGCTCAGGACTTCAAAAAAGATCTCCTTCTCTTCTTTGGTAAGAGCGTAGCTGGCAGGACCTTGATACTTCTCTGGATTCATGTCGTCTCATTTGTGCATAGTTGCTGGTGCAGCCGTGCATCCGGTGTATCTTTGTCTTCCCATACACGCCCAAGAAGCTTAGCAGGTTCACGCAAAGATTTTTCGTCACGTGCATCACGTCGATTGCAGAGCGAACCTCTAGGATTTTCCAATAGGGTAGCTCCCAAAATATAGATTTCTTCTTCCACATGGGTACGTGTCCGTCGGCGTCATTCGGAACAGATTGTCCGCCAGGACCCTTTCCAAAGATTACTTTTAAATCCTTGACCATGTCATATATATCAACACCAGTAGGGCAGGTAGGCTTCGTCCGGTGATCTGCCTCACCTTTGAAATGCTTGCCTTTCTTTCTTACGGGATGCTTGTTTGGAAGAAATCGACGATGCCCCGGGTACACATTCTTGTTTGCCAAATATATACTTTCAGTCTCACCTAAACAGTGCGTGTATGCATTGTATCCCTTGTTTGACTGTCCTGAAATGTTACTAAGAGCAGGCCAATCATTGATGGTTACAAACAACAACGCTCGTAGGTCAAATTCCTGTTGTTTGTGCTCATCCCACACACGTACACCTTCTTACGCCACAACTGTAAAAGTTCTTCAACCAATGGCTCAGGTACACATCAATGTCGTTGTCGGGTTGCTTCGGGCCTTGGATGAGCACTGGCATCATAATGAACTTCCGCTTCATGCACAACCAAGGAGGAAGGTTATAGATACATAGAGTCACAGGCCAGGTGCTATGACTGGAGCTCTGCTCCCCAAAAGGATTAAAGCCATCTGTACTTAGACCAAACCTTAAGTTCCTTGCGTCACTGCAAATGTCGGGAACTCTCTGTCGATTTTTCTCCACTGCGACCCATCAGCGGGGTGTCTCAGCATCATGTCTTTCTTACGGTCTTCTTTGTGCCATCGCAAAACTTGGCATGCTCTTTGTTTTGAACAAACGTTTCAACCGTGGTATTATAGAGCATACCACATCACCTTGGCAGGAACCCTCTTCCTGGGGCACGGCTCGCCCTCAACATCACCAGGGTCATCTCGCTGATCTTATACCGCATACCGGGCATGCATTCAAATTCTCTACTCCTCACCGTGGTGAGGATGCAGTCATTGATGCATGCATGTATCTTCTGCACCTCTAATCCTAGAGGGCAGACAACCTTCTTTGCTTCGTACGTACTGGGGGCAATACGTTATCCCTTGGAAGCATCTTCTTTATTATTTTCAGCAAATTTTCAAATCCCTTGTCAGATAGACATTCTCTGCCTTCCATTGCAGCAATTCCGTGTGGTACCCGCTTTTTCTGGCCATTTCGCAATTTGGGTACAACAATTTTTGTGATCCTAACACTCTCCAACTTCAACCTCTCGTTTTCACTTCCGCAGTTTATCTGTGCATCAAGAATGGCCCGACGAAGATCATCATCGGGCTCATCAACAATGGGCTCTTCTTCAGCTTCGTCTTCCCCCATTGTAGTACCACCGTGTTCAGTGAACATAGGATAGTTGTCATCATCCTCTTCTTCTTCATTGTCTTCCATTATAACCCCTCTTTCTCCGTGCTTGGTCCAACAATTATAGCCGGACATGAAACCGGACTGCAACAGGTGGTAGTGTAGGTTTTTGAGGTAGAGTAATCCTGCGTATTCTTACAGACACTACATGGACAACAAATAAACCATTCGACCGCTTGTTTGCCTCAGCCACATAGAGAAACTTATGCAAGCCACTAATGAACTCGGGACTGCGTCGGTCACCGTACATCCATTGCCGGCTCATCTGCATTACAGAAATATCAAAAACCAATACACTACATCATGAATAGAGAACTGACCAAATTAATTAATACAAGTTCATCACATTAAAACCAAAGTAGAGTAGTGACCAAATGTAATACATAGTTCTCATAAAACATACATTGAAACTAACATACAACTATCTAAAGAATTTAAATCCAACAACAAATGCGATCAAAATCGCAACTAAGGTAATTATTGAACCAACAACATAATGATACCAAGCCTCTTTATGAATGGCATATTTTCTAATCTTTCTAATCTTCAAGCGCATTGCATCCATCTTGATCTTGTGTTTATCGACCACGTCGGCAAGATCGAACTCCAATTTCATCTTCTCTTCTAGGCATTGGAGACGAAGATCTTCACTTCTTTTCAATTTTGCTTTCAAATCATTGTTTTCTTTTTCAAATAAATTTAGCATATCGTCAAGAGGGTCGATTGGAATTTCCGGTTCAACTACCTCCTAGATAAAAAAATCTATGTCAAGTTGGTAGGCATAATTGTCATAAACATGAAGTGAAACAAATAGTTATAAAAATATACCACATCCGAATCATAGACCGGACGAGAGCCAACGGGGACGGATATCAAAACCATGACACTATACATATAAAAAACATAAGAAAATTATAGAAGTAATAACTATGCATCTAAATCATACAAGTAAGATTTTTTAAAAATAAAAGATAAAAACAAGAGGCTCACCGAGGTGGTGCCAGTGACGGGACGACGCGGGCGATCGACGGCGGTGAGGACGGGGACGGGACGACACTAAAACCCACAAATCATACTTTAATTTGAGCTCAAAATGCATATAAAACAAATGAACTCCCTAACTTAGGCATTTCATCAAACACCTAGCTAGCATTACAAAAATGAAATGAGCTAAACTAGCAATGAAATGAGCTAAAGTAGCAATGTCGTAAGAAAGGATAAAGTTGCTAACCCTTGGATAGATGGGGAGCCTTCAATCTTGACAAATGGTGGAAAAAAATGGGGATGAACTCGACCTCGGGAGAGAAAAGAGGAGAAAATGGTGATGAACTCGAGCTCAAAAATGGAGATGGCTGAATCGGGGGTGGAAGATGATATAGGAAACACTTTAGTCCCGGTTCGTATCACGAACCGGTACTTTCGTATCACGAACCGGGACTAGAGCGTGCTCGCGAGTCCCGGTTCAAACATTGGCTGGGACGGAAGCCCCGAACCGAAGGTGGTTTTTCTACTAGTGTATGTACATACTGGAGTACCATATACACTACGGGAATCTGGCGAGACGCCGACGGCCGGAAACCGTCGGCGTAGACCATAAATCCGTCGGCGTAGCCAGTGCCCGACGGTAGCCGTCGGCGTAGACCCGTCGGCGTTTTGCCCCGTCGGTGTACCCACCCGGCCGTCGGCGTGTGTACCCCGTCGGCGTATGTTGTGGTGGGACCCACAAGACAACATCCGGCCGTTCCGTCAGCTCCGCATACGCTGACGGCATTGCCGTCAGCGTATGCGTCAACATGGCAGCTGCTGGGAGGCATCCTGTGCGCCTGGGAGGCATCCTACGCCGACGGCAGTGCCATCGGCGTATGTTGACCTTTTTTGTTTTTGGAGCTGCTGGTTTCTTGCACATTTCAAATACAAATAAAATTGCTCAAATTTTAAAACATCACAGAACGTCATATATATAATCCAAACCATCATACAAATCCAAATGACACAAACATAATTCGAATTCATAGCATTCATAGAAACACAGCCGAAACACCCGAACACATCCTACATCTCCTGAGAGCTCGAGGTACCGATATCTGACCGCGTGAGAATAGGCGACCGACCACGTGGGGCAGCCGCCGTCGAATCACACGCGGAACCCGGAGGCACCCGGCGAGGCACGAGACGGTGTGGTCTCGCGCGACGAACTCGGCGAGGCACCACCACTGCCATCCATGAGCACGACCAAAGGGTGCAGTCCTGGAGCATCCCGATCCCTACATGTTTGAGTCCAAGCTAGCAAATTGGAAAGCACAGTATGGCGGTAACAACTGGTTTGGCAAATAACTTACCGGAGCCCTTGCGTTGTATGTGCGAGCGAACGCGTCCCTCGATGGGCACATGGGCGGCATCCCCACCCTAGCTGGCCGTTCTGGCAGCGGATCCCGCTCTCCAGTGGCAAAAAACCTCTCGGTCGCCTACAAGATAGTTTAGATGTCAGGAGTTGTAGAAAAAAAGGTTCAAACTAGAGGAAATGGGACTTGTCATCTTTTGCAAATATAAAGGTTGAAACTTACAGCATCGCGCAACTCTTCCCACTCATCATAGGCCGCTCTCTTCTGCAGCCACGAGTGATATGCCGCCGCATAGTCCGCATAAGCGGCATCGTAGGCCGCCTCGAAATCAGGCTACAATTTCAAAATACAACGAATCTCGTCAACTTAGCCACTTTGGAACGAATGTCGGAAAGAGAATGAAATTGAAAAAAACTTACATCGGGGCGAGCTTGGGAAGGCTGTCGAGGAGGCAGGACAGGGGGGTCGTCGGCGGTGAGGGTAGCCTTGATACGCGTGAGGCCCAAATCCGGCGTACGCGGGATTACCGCATCAAGACAGGGCAAACGGCCATGCTCCCAACCGTGCCCGGCCAGGACCAACGCTCTCTTGTCGGTGGCATGCTGCATCGGCTTATCCACCTCCGGATTAAAACCAATGAACGTCGAGCAGTACCTATCTATGTTCTCCTTGGCACCGCCGAAGTAAACGGGAAGTGAGGGCTGAGGCTGGGATAGATCGAGCTTCTTAATCTTCATCTTCTCCCATGCTTGCATGTCCGTAACAGGCTCCCCGGTATCAGCCTCCTGCATTGCCAAAGAAGTGTCCCCCCGCTCCCGCGGTTTGCCTTGTTCCGCTCGCTCACGGCTTTGAAGTCGGCGTCCTGCCCAAGCCACCTCATCGCCAACGCCTCCCACTAACGCCACCCTTGGATCACATTGTGTCACAAGTCTCACTGTTCAGGGACGGCGTTAGTGAGATCCAGTGGGATGCAGAAAATGTGTATTCGTGCATATCACAAGTCTCACTGACGCCACCCCTGGATCACATTGTGTCACAACGTTTTAATCATCGGCATTCTAGAGAATACAAAACTATAAACAAGAATGAATTGGAACATGTCTGCAATATTATGCACTGACCCACCCGCATCCGGATCGACCATTATACAATACCTACGAACAAGATTCTTGTGTGAAAGTGGAACAGTATGTGTGGTGCATTAATATCTTCCTAAAATCCTTGTGGGTATATTCATTTACCGTAGCTTTATAGAAAATAAATTCCATAATACGTTAGAAGAAATAAATCTTGTAGATACATTAATAATAAGTGTTTCGCAAGAAAAAAGATACATCAATAATAATTGTATCACTACTGTGGCTCCCTAGTGCTTGGCATCATCGGAATCATGGATCAATGGGGCTCTGGGCGCCTGTGCGGAGAGGGGATGAAGGGGATGTACCTGATGTGCGGCGGCCGACGTTGAGGTCAACCTCGATCTGGGGCTCTGGGCGCCTGTGCGGAGAGGGGATGAAGGGGACGAGTTGCGGCGGCCTAGAGGAGAGTCGACGAGCGGCGGCCTGGAGGAAGTGGTGGAGGGCGGCGGAAAGGGGCTTCACCGACGGGCGGCGGCCTGGAGGAAGAGGTGGAGGTGGGCGGGGCGGGGAGGAGCGGCCGGGGTGGAGAGGAGCGGGCGGGGCGGGGAGGAGGCGGGCGGGGAGGAGCGGCCGGGGTGGGAGGAGGCCGGCGGCTCGGCCGGGCAGGAGGCGGCCGGGTGGGGCGCGAGGGCGGGGAGGGGAGGGGATGGAGCTGCGCGGCTTTTTTTTCGCTTACCTATCCCGACCAGGGCATCGACCAGGTAGATATTAGGGCAAACTCTACGCCGACGGCAATGCCGTCAGCGTAGACATTTTTTTAAAATTATGTATTTTTCAAAAATTATTATTTAGTTCATTTTGAATAATTAATTTGAATAATCATTTTAAATTATGTAGAAAATCTTTACGCCGCTCAAAAACTTTTTGAATAATTATTTATAATTTTCCTATTATCTATTTTATTAATTCATTTTATTATACTATTACTTATTTCCTGCCTCGGGGTCCCTATAAAACTTGCACACCCCGGAGTGGAATCTTTGCCATCCAAAACACATAACACACTTGTACACACATGGTATGGCACCCCCTAGCTTGTGGTGGCATCCCGACGCTCCGGACCCCCTCTCCGGCGAAACCCTAGCCCAGCCGGAGAAAAGTCCAAATTATCGTCTACAACCTTGACCGAAGCCGGAAGAGGGTAGCAAAGTGGAACTAGTTGCTTGGTTGTGTTAGGGTAGGCCCTAGGAAGTCCCAAGACAAATGTATAACCCAACTCTTGACAAGATTCCCTCCGGTTCGTCCGATCCGAGACTTTCACGCTATAAGTCGTGAAACTCGCGAGAGAGAAGTGGATGTCTGTGAAGCAGGTCACACCCCGGAGTGGAATATTTGCATCCAAAACCCATAACACACTTGTACACACATGGTATGGCACCCCCTAGCTTGTGGTGGCATCCCGACGCTCCGGACCACCTCTCCGGCGAAACCCTAGCCCAGCCGGAGAAAAGTCCAACTTATCATCTACAACCTTGACCGAAGCCGGAAGAGGGTAGCAAAGTGGAACTAGTTGCTTGGTTGTGTTAGGGTAGGCCCTAGGAAGTCCCAAGACAAATGTATAACCCAACTCTTGACAAGATTCCCTCCGGTTCGTCCGATCCGGGACTTTCACGCTATAAGTCGTGAAACTCGCTAGAGAGAAGTGGATGTCTGTGAAGCAGGTCACACCCCGGAGTGGAATCTTTGCCATCCAAAATCCATAACACACTTGTACGCACTTGGTATGGCACCCCTAGCTTGTGGTGGCATCCCGACGCTCCGGACCCCCTCTCCGGCGAAACCCTAGCCCAGCCGGAGAAAAGTCCAAATTATCGTCTACAACCTTGCCCGAAGCCGGAAGAGGGTAGCAAAGTGGAACTAGTTGCTTGGTTGTGTTAGGGTAGGCCCTAGGAAGTCCCAAGACAAATGTATAACCCAACTCTTGACAAGATTCCCTCCGGTTCGTTCGATCCGGGACTTTCACGCTATAAGTCGTGAAACTCGCTAGAGAGAAGTGGATGTCTGTGAAGCAGGTCACACCCCGGAATGGAATATTTGCCATCCAAAACCCATAACACACTTGTACACATATGGTATGGCACCCCTAGCTTGTGGTGGCATCCCGACGCTCCGGACCACCTCTCCGGCGAAACCCTAGCCCAGCCGGAGAAAAGTCCAACTTATCGTCTACAACCTTGAACGAAGCCGGAAGAGGGTAGCAAAGTGGAACTAGTTGCTTGGTTGTGTTAGGGTAGGCCCTAGGAAGTCCCAAGACAAATGTATAACCCAACTCTTGACAAGATTCCCTCCGGTTCGTCCGATCCGGGACTTTCCACTAGTAGGAGAATGCCTTTTAGTGGCGCACCAAAAAAGGATTCTGTGGCGCATGGTGGGTGCGCCACAGAATCCTCGCCACAAAAATATTAATTCTGTGGCGCACCCCACCGTGCGCCACAGAAATACCCAGATTTTGTGCCGCATGGTGCACCCAGCACCATGCGCCACAAAATTGTTTTTTGAATTTCAAAAAAAAAAATGGCGGCCAGATCTAGATCCAGATCTGGATCTAGATCTGACCGCCGGAATTTCGCCGGAATTTCGTCGGAATTTCATCGGAGCTCGTCGAAGGCCGTGTTGCCCGTGGCCATGGCCATAGGTGGCTTGGTCGGAGGTGGGTGAGTGGAGGATGGGGGTCACCGGAGATGGTGGAGGAGGAGAAGGATGTCGCCGGAGGTCGCCGGAGGTGGAGGTCGCCGGAGGAGAGGTCGCCGGAGGAGTGGTCGCCGGGGTGGAGGAGGGGGTCGCCGTAGTGGAGGAGGGTGTCGCCGAAGGAGAGGTCGCCGGGTGGAGGAGGGGGTCGCCGGAGTGGAGGTGGGTGTCGCCGGAGGTGGAGGTGGAGGAGGAGATCGCCGGGGTGGTGGAGGAGGAGGAGAGAAGAAGTGGAGGAGAGGAGAGGAGAAGGAGGAGGGAGGAGAAGGGGAGAAGAGAAGTGGAGGAGAAGGGGAGAGGAGAAGTGGAGGAGAGGAGAAGGGAGAGGAGAAGTGGAGAAGTGGAGGAGAGAAGGAGAAAAGAGAGGGAGAAGAAGGAGAAAAGAGAGGAGAGAAGGGCTTGGGCGGGATTCAAATTTCGAATCCCGCCCAACAATTATGTGGCGCACCCGCCACCGTGCGCCACAGATTTTTTTTCCAATTTTTTTGATTATCTTTGATTTTGTAGAAAAAATCTTCTTATTGAAATAACTTTTTACTCTTTTGGAATTTCCAGAATCTGAAATCGAGCTCCTTTTTTCTCACGATTTTTTTGATATATTAAACGCATTTTTTCGACATCGTATGCAAAAGTTATGCCCCTGCAAAGTTTTTTTCCTTTTTTGCAAAAAAGGTCAAAATTCATATTTCAAAATTTCTATACCAACTAGACACTAAAACGAAACTACATGTCAAAGGATTTTATTTTTTGAAATTTTTATCATTTTCTTTTCTTGTTCAGAACTGAAAAGGCGATCCACAGGGGGGGTAGGCATGCGTGAGACAAAAAAAATCTGTGGCGCACCCACCTCTATGCGCCACAGAAATGTGACTTTCTGTGGCGCACCAGGCTACATGCGCCACAGAAATGTCACTTTCTGTGGCTCACCAGGCCATGTGCGCCACAGAAAGTCACATTTCTGTGGCACACACTCCTCATGCGCCACAGAAAGTCACATTCTGTGGCGCACATGGCAAGGTGCGCCACAGAAAGTGACATTTCTGTGGCGCATGTGGCCTGGTGCGCCACAGTTTTTTTTGTGGCGCATGGCTACTTGGTGCGCCACAAAAAGTGATCCACAGAAAGGCACTTCCCTACTAGTGTCACGCTATAAGTCGTGAAACTCGCTAGAGAGAAGTGGATGTCTGGGAAGCAGGTCACACCCCGGAGTGGAATCTTTGCCATCCAAAACCCATAACACACTTGTACGCACATGGTATGGCACCCCCTAGCTTGTGGTGGCATCCTGACGCTCCTGACCCCCTCTCCGGCGAAACCCTAGCCCAGCCGGAGAAAAGTCCAAATTATCGTCTACAACCTTGACCGAAGCCGAAAGAGGGTAGCAAAGTGGAACTAGTTGCTTGGTTGTGTTAGGGTAGGCCCTAGGAAGTCCCAAGACAAATGTATAACCTGACTCTTGACAAGATTCCCTCCGGTTCGTCCGATCCGGGACTTTCACGCTATAAGTTGTGAAACTCGCTAGAGAGAAGTGGATGTCTGTGAAGCAGGTCACACCCCGGAGTGGAATCTTTGCCATCCAAAACCCATAACACACTTGTACATACATGGTATGGCACCCCCTAGCTTGTGGTGGCATCCCGACGCTCCGGACCACCTCTCCGGCGAAACCCTAGCCCAGCCGGAGAAAAGTCCAACTTATCGTCTACAACCTTGACCGAAGCCGGAAGAGGGTAGCAAAGTGGAACTAGTTGCTTGGCTGTGTTAGGGTAGGCCCTAGGAAGTCCCAAGACAAATGTATAACCCAACTCTTGACAAGATTCCCTCCGGTTCGTCCGATCCGGGACTTTCACGTATAAGTCGTGAAACTCGCTAGAGAGAAGTGGATGTCTGTGAAGCAGGTCACACCCCGGAGTGGAATCTTTGCCATCCAAAACCCATAACACACTTGTACGCACATGTTATGGCACCCCGTAGCTTGTGGTGGCATCCCGACGCTCCTGACCCCCTCTCCGGCGAAACCCTAGCCCAGCCGGAGAAAAGTCCAAATTATCGTCTACAACCTTGACCGAAGCCGAAAGAGGGTAGCAAAGTGGAACTAGTTGCTTGGTTGTGTTAGGGTAGGCCCTAGGAAGTCCCAAGACAAATGTATAACCTACTCTTGACAAGATTCCCTCCGGTTCGTCCGATCCGGGACTTTGACGCTATAAGTCGTGAAACTCGCTAGAGAGAAGTGGATGACTGTGAAGCAGGTCACACCCCGGAGTGGAATCTTTGCCATCCAAAACCTATAATACACTTGTACACACATGGTATCGCACCCCCTAGCTTGTGGTGGCATCCCGACGCTCCGGACCACCTCTCCGGCGAAACCCTAGCCCAGCCGGAGAAAAGTCCAACTTATCGTCTACAACCTTGACCGAAGCCGGAAGAGGGTAGCAAAGTGGAACTAGTTTCTTTGTTGTGTTAGGGAAGGCCCTAGGAAGTCCCAAGACAAATGTATAACCCAACTCTTGACAAGATTCCCTCCGGTTCGTCCGATCCGGGACTTTCACGCTATAAGTCGTGAAACTCGCTAGAGAGAAGTGGATGTCTGTGAAGCAGGTCACACCCCGGAGTGGAATCTTTGCCATCCAAAACCCATAACACACTTGTACACACATGGTATGGCACCCCCTAGCTTGTGGTGGCATCCCGACGCTCCGGACCCCCTCTCCGGCGAAACCCTAGCCCAGCCGGAGAAAAGTCCAAATTATCGTCTACAACCTTAACCGAAGCCGGAAGAGGGTAGCAAAGTGGAACTAGTTTATAAGGTCATGTTTCATCACAGATACCACGACGGTTTAGGTAGATTCCTTCGGCTGACCCCGCGGTGCACGTTTTGCGCGCTATCATTGCATGTGAGACCAAAATTTGCTACAATTAATTCAGAAAAATCTAGAAAAAGGTAAACCCGCGCACAACGTCATTTTATGTGACCTTCACACTGAGCTACCACGGACGGAGTTTAATAAGGTGAATAAAAAATAAAAATAAAAGGATAGGCAGACGGCATTGCCGTCGGCGTACCTCCTGCCTTAACGCCGTCCCGACATAGCCGTTTTCCGGGGTGCGCATCGTCAACCTACGCCGATGGCCAATCTGTCGCCGACGGCCGCCGTCGCGGCCGTCGGCGTAAAGAGGACTACGCCGACGGTTTTTGTACGCCGACGGCCTGTTTGCAGGGCAACCATGCGTCCGGTCGTACGCCGGCGTCTTGTGGCTTTCCTGTAGTGATAATGATGTAAGTGCATACATGTTTTTGAAAAAATCAACAAGGCAACCATCTTCTAATCTTTGATTGTGAAACCTAACCATTTTCTGGCATGCGGACGCGGCGCGTGCGGGGTCGCTCGCTGCGGCGCTATATAAGGCGAGGTAGTCTGCGTGCGACCGCCTCTTCTAGTCTAGCTACTAGTTTTTGAGTGCGTCGCGTTGTCGTGCTGTGCTGCGCTCTGTGGAACTGCAAGAGAAGAGTGGCAGTATCACCATCAGCTCGCAATAATACCTGCACGCCCGCTTTGTTGCGTAGCTCTTGTCACCGAACCTCCCAGCTGAAAACCCCACCCACCCCTCTCTCCTCTCTTCTTCCCCATCCCATCCCGTTCCATTTCCACTTTGATCTCTCGAGCTTCTCTAGGTAGAGTCGCTGCCGCCGTACGTGTTGATCTCCTAACACGGGGTGAAGGCGATTAACTGATGGCCGGCGCGGGTGGTGGGGCAGCGGCGGTGCAACCTGCCGCGGCGGGGGCGGGGGTCGGAGCGGAAGGAGTAGCACGTCGTCGGCCGGTGGAGGCAGCGGCGGCGTGGCTGACCCGCGTGCGGAGGCGCTGCGTTGCCCTCGGTGCGACTCGGCCAACACTAAGTTCTGCTACTACAACAATTACTCACTGTCGCAGCCGCGGCACTTCTGCAAGGCGTGCAAGCGCTACTGGACGCGCGGCGGCACGCTCCGCAACGTCCCCGTCGGCGGAGGCTGCCGCAAGAACAAGCGATCCAGGAGCGGCAACGGAGGTGGCAGGCCAGGCGGCTCCTGCGCCGTCGCCGCAAGCGGCGCGTCCTCCAACGCGGCTGGCGGCGGCCTCACGTCATCGACCACGTCGATGTCGATGTCGCTCCAGCAGCCGGGGTCCCTGTCCTCGGCGCTTGGCCTCCACGGCCAAGGGAGCAGCTCGTTGGCATCGCTGTTGCTTGGGAGCGGCGGCTCGGCCGGCGACCATCTCGGCCTCTTCCACGCCATGCAGTCTGTGGTCTCGGACGCCACCGCCTACGAGATGCAGCAGCACCACCAGTCGCAGGTGGATCAACTGCTGGGGCTCGGCTACGGCGGCAACGTGTCGCAGATCCAGATGAAGCCGTGGCAGCAGCACCTTCAAGACGGCGCTGGCAGTCTCTTCGACGGTTTCTACGCGCCGCTGCTGTCTGGCTCCATCGTGCCGGGGCTGGAGGAGCTGCACGTAAAGGCCGAGGCCACTGCCGGCGAGCAGAACCACCACCAGCAGAAGAAGGCCAACGACGGGGAGCAGAGCTGGGATCAACATACGACGACGACGTCTAACGTTGAGGCCAACATCATGGCGTCCGATGCGCTCATGGCCGCCGCCGCGTCCATGAACCCTGCGGCCAGCAACACATCCACGGCACCGGCGTCCTCCTCCCTCATGTACTGGGGCAACGGGGGCATGGGCGGCTCACCCGCGGCGTGGCCGGACATCGCCAACTGTGGATCCTCCATTGCCACCTTCTTCTAGCCGGCCGTCCAGTCTGGTTGAATGGCTAGCTCGCTCGTTGGTCGTTAACTTCTTGATTTTTCTCCTTCATTTTTACGGTTAATTTTTCCTTGACTAAAATAACATGTAATTTGTGGGGGGAAAGCTGAGATGAGAGAGAATACTCTGGGTAGCTAGAGAGATGATCTTGGAGGCCAGAAAGTTAGATCCAAAAATATTCATAGGCCTTCTTTCGCCGAGAGATGGATCCTCTCCATGTTCTCCCGGTCTCGCCTTCGATCGATGATCAAGAGGACGATGGGCATGCATGGATCTACAAGAAGAGGCTGGGGGAGGCAAGGAATCAAGTGTAAGTGCGGAGCATTCGTAGCTATACTACTTGATTTGCTACTTCTCCTTCCTTGGGTGTTTTGTATATAAGGCATATGGTGTAGGTGTGGGGATATATGAGAGCTAGCATGCAACAGCAATGGTGGTGCAAGTAATGAGCCTCTCTACCTTTCTCTCTCATCTTTGGCACTTAAATTAGTGTGTTCAATTGGTTACTCTACCTTGCAATTGCCAACTCTTTAGATCTATAAGTTAATAATAGTACTCCTACCCCCTTGAAGCTTAGTTAGAGAACTGTTTTTGAGTTCTCAAGAATTGGTGGATTTGAAGGGTTTCTTCCTCCTTGCTCTCTATCTCTCTTCTAGAGTGGATTTCTTTCATTTCTTGGGGTTTTCTTTTGTTCAAACTCTGTTGTACCAATGATGACATTGTGATATGAGAAATTAAAACTACCACTGTTGTCCTGATGATGCTTAATATATTGTCCCTATGGGTGTGTAATTAAGAATACTATATGCATTCGAGCTATAGTTGCTCTTCACTTTTAGTGCATGGATGGATGTCTCACTTTTGGTCATGTGCAGCAGCTTTAGCTTGAGAGCTTTAATTTGGGTTCTCTTCTGGATGTGCGAGCGCATGATCAGATCTTTGAATTCTGTGCATTTTAGGAGGGTTGTCTTTTTTGTGAAGGATCGATCATAGGATTCCCGCATGCAGTGGCACTCATGCAAGTTAGTGCTATCAGGTTTCTGTGATAAGAATCTTTTATGCCCTCCTGCAGATAGATTGCGAGAGTAAAAATACGGCCGTTTACATATGCTTGTTCGTTCTCGCATGTTTCGTAGCAATTGGGAGCTGTATTTTGATGCTAGCCATGTTCACCCTACTGCTACTTGAGTACCATGAAAAAGGAAAGATAGATAAATGGGGAAGAAAGAGAGTAAACGATGTGCTAGAAGGCACTTGAAATTGAGAACAATTGTTTGTTGAGTTACACACTTCTATGTGCATGTATATAAAACATGTTTTGACTTGGATTTTCATTCTTGACAAAAGACGCTTGCATGTCAGTTTCATATATAGTAGTAAATAGTGATCTTGGTGTCTCTTTTATTTGCTTTAATTAGTACATGGATACAAAACTTGTCCACTATGGTTTTTCCTTTTCTTAAACTATATAAAAGTAGCAATTTATGTTGTTGGCATATTATTTCGCCCTTCTAAAAAAAATGTATGCATAGAGTAAACAACATTGAATCAGCCCGGCGAACCTCGTCTCAAGGACTTCACCTTCTCAAGTTGTTGAAAATGATTCCAAATATAATTTTCTGTTTCTTGATTCATCAAATTTTCATGGATGGGTTTGAGAATCTCAAAGTCCACAACATGCATTAATTTCTAAGTATCTCTAAGTTATATTTTAAATGCTTTTCCAAATGTTTGATGAGCACAAAATGGTGGATACAAAATTTTGTAGTATGTTTATTCACTTAGCTAGGGAGCCATATATCAACTATATACTATATTTCCATCCTTATGTATCCATAGAAGCTAAGTAAAACTTGTGCTAGCTCAAAACAAGCATTCTCACATTACTGATGCTCCAAATTTTGTTCTCCTCCATGTTGTGTTTTGGAATTATGCATATCTATAAAAAACAGTTTCTCTTGTGAGCATAGGTGAGTAGTTTGTTCCATTCCATTTCTTCAAGAAAACATGTATAACTTGCATGCTTGCTGTTCCTAGATTACGGCTCATTGAATTGTTGAACAATTAAAGTGTTATAATGTCGCAACAGCAACACTTTATATTCAGCAGTTCATTGAATATGCATGGTACTACTACTCGATCATGTACGCTCCTGAAATCAACAAGAGTATTTTTTTTTAGAAACTGGAAATCAACAAGAGTATTAAGTCACTGTAGTACAACACTTTTTTTGCATATCATGTTTAGACCTAGTTTCATCATTTCTTTAGCAATATCAGCTTTCTCAGTTTCTGCCACTTTGATCTCTGTTGGCTTTGTTAGATTGCATGCGGAGGCACGTACGTAATTAATGCATGCATCCATGCTGAATTTAATGCAAGCATTTCAGTTTTTCCTTATTTGACAGGGCCGGGCATCGCATCTACACTCTCATATTATACGGATATATTGATTGATAAACAAAGTTACGGGTACCTGGATTAATAAGCTCAGGTGCATCCTTAACCCAGCTCTGATCGAACTTTAACACAGCTCTGCAACCCAGAGTCGTACGGACGGACGGTGTGCTTTTAAAACGCACCATTTCTTGTACAGTACTGCAAAGACATAAGTAACCAATACACCCCTTCAAGGCTTCAATTATTATACTCCCTCCGTTCTAATTTAATTGACAGCAAGTCAATTAAATTGGAACAGAGAGAGTAATTAAATGGTTTTCTGCCACCGACTGCCAGGCCAAAACTCTTACAGATGATTATGCTTCTCCCATCCATCGTGTACCATGCGTAGTTGACTTCGTATGACCAGAATTTTCTCTCAAGTAAGTATGTAGAAAGGGTATTCAGTCAGTTATTTTATTGACGCGTAAAGCATACACAGCAGTGCATAACCTGAAAAACAGTTGACATGAAGTACATATTTTGTTTCAGAAATACCAAGTAACATGCACGCACACGGGCGAACACACACACACACTACCACAGGCACCCACTCTACCGGAGACGAAGACTTGAATCATGGTAGAAGAAATTACGAAAACACATCTCGTTGTTGATGAGAACATTATCTCTTAGTAAAAGAATAAGACGTTATGGTAAGAAGCGCACACACGACCTAAATGTGGGGTTTGATCACTCATGGACAAGGAGCACAACCAACATTCGTGGCTACCCAGCTAATGATTGGTATATGGTCCAGATATTTTTTTGACTAAATACTTTGTTGTTTTGTTGACATAGTTAAGTTATCATGTTAATGGGGGGCTCCCCATTTCGAAAAAAAAAGTTAAGTTATTATGTTAATGGTAGAGTTGCTGCATTTTTTAATGGAAAACATTGTTGCATGAATAGTTAAATTTCTAACCAAACGCCCATGTATTCCTAATGGGATAATCAACACGGACAAAGTTAAGTCAACTCAAGTCCAAGCCTCAAATCAAGTTCAGCAAGTCAGAAAATTGGCAAGAAAAAAAAGTCAAAGATGTAGACTAAAGAGAAAGAAGCCCAATAGAAGGTAGTGTAGGTGGGCTTATCCACCTACAAGTCTACAACTAGTAGACCACAAATGTCTCACTACCCTCCCACATGGGAGGTGGAAGGCCATCCATGGTCATTTAGTAAGGCTCCCTAGCCCTCAAATGGCTCTCTATGGAACGTGTAACCATTCACCCTCAGTTGAATGCAATTTAACGTGAGGAGCCTAGAACTCGAGACCAAGCTCCAGAGAGCTCTAACACAGGACCCAAGGAACATTTGTAACTCAAGACGAGTTTGGCGAGAAGTGTGTATAATGGCGACACTTCGGAATTATACAATGACCAAAGTTCCGTCCGCCAGACTTCTTACGACTTTAGATTCTGACAACTAAGGATGGACGAGAACTAGTGTGGATCTGATAAGACTGCAACTTGGCCCAACCTCAGCAAGAAGCGCACCTAGAGGCGGCACTTTGGGGGTCTACTAAAACTAGTGAATGGATTTTACATAGTGATTTAAACATACTTATTGAATATAAAATCCCTCGTCTCATGTTTCATCTCAGGTTTTATTAGGATTTATTACTTTTACTGCTTTGGTGTGTGTAGGTGCACGTTGACACGACACGAGTTAGAACAATTTGGATAAGTTACATGCACCGGATGCAAGCCATATGGAGTGCTCAACATATGAATTTTTCCCACAAGGTCTAGTTGGAGACCCAATACCATAGGATTCTGGGCTCGTCCATATGGGTCCAACGAGCCGAAGAACACCTAAATCGTAGTACATATGAACACCCAAAATATCAAAACTCCATGGGAGATAACGACCAGCCGTACCCACTGGTACCGGTGGCCGTACCGCTTGACCTGGGCAACGATAATCACTGTATCTTGAGAGAATCTTCAATAATTTTGCCCACGTATGTTTCTATACTTTTTATATGACAAGGATGTTATTGGGGGTTGTCGGGGCTCATCTAGAGCCTTTGGATCAAAAGAGAGAAGGAATGATTCACACCGGAGACAAGAGAAGGACGGCTATATAAAACCAACTGTAGCCGCCTCCTCCATTCACTCACACCATAGCCTCCATGCAGAACCTCTGCCTCCATTAAGTTGTAAAGAACAGAGTATAGCAATAAGCTTAATACATAATGTAAGCAATATTTATTATCAACAGAAGGATATAAACATCACTGTTTTACCCTTAGTAGCAACAGCACATCACCCCCCTTAGTCGTTTCTGTCAATTCAAGTCCAGGAAAAGTGAGGCATGAATTTACTATCGAACATATACTCCCTCTTGGAGATTCACACAATAACTTTTGGCCAGAGTAATCATATAAATCGAAGAGCATGTAGAAACGTAAGTAAAGCAATAACATGATAGCAATAAGATCATATCATAAACATGCACAATCTGATCAGAACATCACAATTCATCATATCCCATCAAACACAAGCAATTACATCAGATGGATCTTGATCATGTTAGGCAGCTCACGAGACCATTGTACTGAAGAATAAGGAGGATATATCACCATCTAGCTACTGCTATGGACCCATGGTTCAATGATGAACTACTCATGCATCATCCAGTAAAAGTTTTTACTCTCCGAGGCTTCTACCCAAAGATTTTCTGCAAATAAACTAATCATTTCGGTTCGGAATCATGGCATTCAATTGAGATTACATACCCAACGTGTTAGGCTGTCATGAATGAACTGAGATTCCATACCAAATTTGGTATGTTAAGTCAATTCCTGTCCCTAACCATGTCATTTAATTTCTACCAAATGAAATAAAAAGATGACATAGTGCCATTTAATGCAAATGAAATGAAACGAAATGAGGGCGATTAAACAAACCTACAATAATCCTTTGTGGGACGCGAAGGCGGGTGCACTATCTTGGATGATGGTGGAGAAGGTACGGCGGAACAGTTGGAGCTCTGAATCGAATGGATGACTTGACATGACAGCTCTCATGACACACGAGACCGTAGGCCGCCCCCAGTGCTGCATGCCTGCCAGGCCTAGCTGGGTGGCCGGTACTGGTGCCGTCGCCCACGACGTCACTGTTGCAATCCCACCGGCCGGGTTCCCCTGTCGTCTCCATCGCACACACCGGCGTGATGATCCTCTGTGCGCATGCATGCATCTAGCTGGAGACGGCGAATGATTCTAGCTGGAGACGGTTCTGAGTTAGAGCTAGGCAGCTCCGCGTCCATACCCCGATGCGTAGGTACATGGTGTCAATCAGCGCTGATTGATGATGGTCGTCGACCTCCGGTAGGAAGCATGGCGTCGGGCCGTTGGCTGGCGTCTCTCTCTCAGCCACGGCTGCCGCGGCAGCAGCTTCTCAGGGCAGGGCAGCGGCTGTCGGGGTGGGGGCGGCATCGTCTGCCCACCTGCGCCGCGCGCGCTGAGATGTTTGGTGAGGAGCTTTAGGTGGATTCAACTGTGACCTGCCTGGCATATATGTTGCCTGCAGCCTCGGACAAGGTTGAGGCTCCCTATGTCACTATCAATTTCTCCTCTAAAACAAGGACAACATTGCCTCTCTTTCTTCGTCATGCCCCTCTCTCCTTCTAGCACATCCACTGTATTTTGGTTTTCAACGACTGTCATGAAGCTGAAGGATGATGTTATTGTATGCCACAATTTTCAGTGACCATAATTCCATCTTTTTAATAATATAACCCTTGATATTTAAGTACAGAAAAATGGTACGAATTCAACGTCAGTGTGACAAGCAAGCAGTGATTCGTAGGCTCCGCACCGATGGACGTCCCACGTACGAGACCACAACCACCTCACAGCAAGGGTCATCATCTGCCCAGATTCCAAAGTTTCGAACAAGACTCGATGGAAGGAACAAGCGTCGTACAGAAGAAAAACAGCGAGACATGTCCCCGTTAAACGACATGTCAAGTGCCGGGACCTTTGACGGTTGACGCGGGGGTCACTGGAAGTGGAAGGGCTGCAGTCGAGAGGCAACGTCCAACGCAGGTATCACCATCCATCTATTCTCGCGCGCGATGCAGATTTTTTTTTGCGGGAATTACAAGAGCTTTTATTCAACAAAGGCCAGATCCCAGGAAGCTAGGAGCAGAGTTCAGCCAATTGTCGGTCACCTGGAGCGAGCACGAATGTTTCACACACAGATGAGCCAGCAAATTGGCATCACGAAGTACATGTTGAAGTACAAAAGATTTAAAGAAACAAGCTAGCTCTCCAATCTCTAAGAGGATAGGGGCAATTACAGAACGAGTATTGCTCCTAGTGTTCCAGAGGTTAACTACCTCCAGGCAATCCGTCTCCATAATCACATGCTGGAAGTCGCGAAGTTTTGCATAAATCACTCTCTCCCTCAGTGACAAAGTCTCAGCCACAAGAGGATCAGTAGTACCTGGCAACGGCTTGCTCCAAGCACCAAGCAATGAAGACGAAGAACGTGCCTCACCACCTGCACCACCTGTGCCAGAACTGAACAAGATCGCACCATCACAATTGATTTTGACCCAATCAGCTTCAGGTGGTCTCCAACCAGCGGTGACCCTGCGCAGAATCACACGTATGGACACCCGAAAATTGACAAACGCGGCAGGTGAGAGAGAACATGCGCGGGATCGTATCTGCCCACTATCTCCATGCTCGATCCTAAATAGGCATCACTGGGCACATGATTTAAAACATTTGATGAGTACGCATAGTAGTATTATTGTACTCACTCCGTTTCCAAATATAAAATGTTTTAGGTGTTACACATGTTGTCTATATGCACACTAAAATGAATGAACATACACATGAAACATGTCTAGATATATTTCTTTTTTTTTTTTGACAAAGAAAGAGGAACAAAGAAGCTTCGTTCCTTACAGAAAGATCCAGGAAACAGAAGAAAAAACAACGAAGCACTCCTGGATCCCGACCACACCGACGGCCGGAACGGCCCGGTGATTTGCCGCCGCCGCTGCTCCACAAGCTTGCTTGTCCTTGGCCGAAGTCAGCCCCTCCGCCGGCGGGAGACCACCGGACAACCCACGACGGACGCCCACAGTCGCCGTTGACGCCGCGAAGCCCCAAAGCTCCTCCAACTTCGGATTGATTAGCCGGATCCGCCGACAGCCCACGGGATCCGGTGAGGGGAAGTCGAACCTGAGAGATCCGGAGAGCCACCAGGTCGACGATGGCAGCAGATCGACGCCGGAGCTCCACGGAGCGCCGCCATCGAGTGGAAGATCCACCGCCCGCAAAACCACTCCGGCCGCGCCTCCTCCACCACGACGCCACCGGCTGGAAACCCTAAGCAAGCCTACACTATGTACACGACGCGGATCTGGGTTCCCCTGTCCTCCCGCCGCCGGAGCGGCCGGCGGAGGGCGAGGGAGCCGTCGAAGCAGCGCCGGCGAGGTGGTTTGCCCAGGGAGCTCACAAATCGCCTCTCTGGGTTACTGTAGACGGGAGAGGTCGGTCCAAGGCACCAATACTCTCTGTCTAGATATATTTCTGTGCATGTGAATGTAGACAAAACCTAAAACATCTTATATTTAGCAACGGAGGGAGTACTAATCAATTCTATTCTAGTATAAGAACATGAATCTTGTCCAGTTTCAGTAGATTTTTTCGATAATGAATGCCGAACTTGCCTTCTTCTGATTGGTGGAGGTGTAGCTGGGCAATTAATAGTGTACATTCCTCTCGACACAAACAGACAAACAAAAACCATCAGAACAGTCCACAGTTTTCTCTTCCGACGAAGGGACACATACACCGACGACAAGTGAGAAACGGGAAATTTCGTATTTTCATTAAACGGGTCAGTCTCCGACAGCCTTCCAGTACAACAGTGCATTTGTTAATGACCACTAAATATCGAATCTATCACAGGAAAATAGATCCAGTAAAACAGCACCTTTCGCCCCTCTGTATCATCTACCACGAGTTAGCACCCTGGCCATCGGAGAGAAAATTTGGTCCTACACCATGTATTGCATTGCGACCTGCATCAGCCTCGTGTGGGGTATGCTCAACGTCGCTATACCTCTCCGGCAGTTCTTCCTCAAGAACGCGTAGAAATAGTTGATTACCAGCTTCTTGGCAAAGAAGGACTCCTTCCGAGCTCTGATATCGCCGTGCCCAAGAAGGTAAACGACGCCCGACTCCTTGGCCTTGTGAATGAAAGAGAGCTCGTTGTCTAGGCTTCGCCTTCCATCCATCGTCTCATCCAGAGATCCAACAAACGATGTGCTTGATCCCAAGGTTGGATTTGAAACACCGGCAGACTCCGCAAGGAGTGGAACACCAAGAGAGTATATGCTGCCATCTGGACCAACAAGAACTCTTGATGAGGTTGACGCAACCTCTTCTTCAGAGTCAATGCCATAATTCTCGTCACTCTCCAGGGACCGCTCTTGGGCTTCTCGGCGTATAAATTTCTCGAGACTTTCTATCAGAAGCTGCTCGAACGTTTGGGGTTCTCCTTGCGTACATCTTTGTAACCATACCTGCACACATGTATGATTAATATTAAGCAAGGCAGTAGTCGATAAACATATAATCAACAATGCAAATTATCAACGATGATTATATATGAAGATAAAATTATTCTTTATAAAGTAACGCTCTGGCATGTCCATATCAGGCTACACACAGTTTAAGAAAATACCACAATACACAAACCTGACACGTTACAAATTACAAGTCAGCGTGTCAACATTTGCTGCGCGGAATAAAGGAAAAATTCCAAAGCAACAGAACTCGATCACTATAAGTAAACAGTGACATTATCACATACCAGAACAAACAAAAAGAGTTATTCTGCAGTCGTAAATCAAGTCAAATAAATTAAGACAAGCAAATGAACTGGCGAAGATAGTGCCTATGTTTGAAAGCACACAGAAAGGCAAATGTGAAGACTTTGTGGTTGTTGACTTATGCTGTTATCTGCTTATGTTTAAGGATCCGTTTCAAATTTAGGTCCACTTAGATTTTCTTGTGCCCAAGTCGATTCTGAAAAGTGCAACTTTAATTTAGTGAGAAGTACAACTTGCACTTTTTCACCCTCAGTCAAGTTTTGACTAAATGAATGTTGCACCTTTTATAAATCAACTTAGACATGAGAACTAAACTTCTATATTTGTTATCCAATAATTGTGCTGTCATACTTCATCTCGTCTGTTTTTTAATGCGGGAGTATTAGAACTTGACTAAGTACAGCAGAAAAAACAGCTAGCCATATACCAAATATCTAATAGCAATAAAACCAAACAAGATTACCATAGTATCATATTCAAAAGCTGGATAGCAACAGGATGCCCCTAAAAAATTAAAGAGGCAAAATGTGTAGCTACACTAGTTTCATAATGGCAACACCCATACTAAGAGATAAACTTTAAGAAGTTGGCAAACAGCAAGGAATTGAACACAACAAAATTCTGAAAGACTCCAAAGGTAGAAGGAACAATTGGCAGAATTAAGACAAAGGGTTCTGCCTTGTTCACAAAAATCTCCAGTACAATTAGTTAACAAATATGGTTGCGTCTAATAGGCTGTGTTCATATTGATGGTATGGAAAGAGGTAAAAAGCAAGAAACAGAACATAACAATGCTAACAAGATCAGTAGACTTCAGTTAAAGTGCTCCACACATGAACCATGAATCCTGACATCATCCGTGAAAAAAAAAACTCATTTTGACTGGCTATGGAGTGAAATATGAATGCTAACTCAATATGGGACCGCACTCTAAACTATCACTCCCAGATGAGCACTTGCCCTGCCTATAGATTCCACAAACAAAGCTATCAGAGACACTAACAGACCCAGCTGTTCTCTAGAAGATTCCAAATGCAGAGCAGGAATTACATGAAAAACAGATTGGGTGCTGATAGTAATAGACTAATAGTATCAGACATGAGTAGATGCCTTCCATCTTATCTTAGGGTTTCAATCGAGCGTATTAGTTGATGTATAACATCATTTTGGGAGGAATGACATTTTTATTCTGTTCCTGAAATTGAGTACTCCTACTCCCTCCGTCCTAAAATAATTCTCAGATTTGCCAAAAAGTGGATGTATCTAGATGTGTTTTATGTCTAGATACATCCACTTTTAGCCAAATGTGAGACAGTTATTTTAGGACGGAGGGAGTAGTTTTTATGTTCGTACCTAGCGATGCAGCGAAACATGTGGTAGTTCTTTGGGCAGACCCGGCGAAAGAGAAACCTTTCATTCTGAGGTACAACAGGCACAGGAACCCACTTGATACAGACAAAAATGATCATTGAATGAATGGCTGGCATTGTAGTCAGAAAGTGACCAAAGATTGCAGGAACCCCCCTCACCAGTTCATTATAAAGCAATCCGATTCCTGGGGCTCTGACCGTACCCAGATTGCAGCCTAGATCCATCATTAAATCCATCGAAAGTTTTTGCTTAACTTCAGTTTCGTACTTCAACTTGGTTCCATAGTTCCATATGTACATTACCAAATAGAGGACAGCCACAAATACCAAAAGAACCCAGCTTCCATCTGCTACACTACCCAATACTGAAGAAAAGAAAAATAACTCCAGGCCCAGGAAGAGGGTGAGAAAGCATAGAACTACAATGATATTGACCTGCCATATCAAAAGCATTATGACGGTCACCAATATAGTAGTCATCATCATGACCCCAAGTTCAGCTATGCCTGGAAAAAGTAATGGGCATTAGAAAGATAATGTGGTGGTAGAAAATTACTTAATTAGAGTGAAAAAAATAATCATATATGACAAATCAGTGCTTGAATAAAGACCATTGCTTTTTATTCAGATTAATATAAATTATAAATGTTCTGTATTTTTGCCAATCCAAGCTATAACTTCTGCTCGACATAGTAACATTATCAAATAATAGGATAGGCACTGTCCCAAGGAGACAAACATCACCAAGTTCGTCAGGATGGAAAAGGCAACCTAGCACAGAGAAATATTGAACCGGCGACTGTTTTCAATAACGAAATTCAATTTCCAAATGATAGGTACATATTCAGCAGATCTAGTTCTAGCTATTTCAAAACTATGTAAAGAAACACTGTAGAGTCAGTATAGAAACACAGCTGAGAGCCTATGCAATGAGGTAATGTACATCTCAGAACTTCCAATGAGAAACCGTTGGTTATAATAATTTTAGTTAGAAATGAATTCCTACGGTTGATGATGAATTAATCCACAAAGCGAGTCAAAACTCTTCATAAAATTAAACGTAACTATAGCAATATTCTTCAAACAGCACTGCTATTGAACAATACTTGCATCGTCATTTTTCATTTTATCTCACTTTGCTGCCAATAAAGTTCTTATGAAATGCCTTGAAGTAAATTCAAATGCTTAGAACTCTTTTTCTTTCATTATATTCTACCTAGCTTAATTAGATTCACACTGCACGGTAATATAGTCCTAGTAGGACTAAGGACGCATGAGGTTAAGTCTTAGTTTAGTCCAATATATCAAAACTTAAATGAGGCATAATTTATAAAGGAAGCAAAGCTATGCAACAACAACAACAACAACTTCAATCCCAAACAAGTTGGGGTAGGCTAAAGCAAAGCTATAGCACAAAAATAATATTAGAGGAACTAGCACACTAAGGAATGAACCAGCAGAAAAAATTATGTTAAAAATATATGAAATATAGTTTGAATAAACAATGTGATCCTTATTAATCAACACACGCACCGTATGCATTTCCAATCTCATTAATGCTCCCAAATGTCGTAACAAACGCAAGACAAGAAACTAGCAAAAACCAGTTCATCACTGGGATGTATATTTGACCCATGAACTTTCTAGAAGTGTGAATAATCTTGAGGCGGGGAAAACAACCAAGAGCTGTGGCCTGCTTAATGATTGAAAAAACAGCAGTTGTCATTGTACGACTAGCAATTAGTGCCGCCAGAGTAGCTATGAACACCACTGGCCAAAACACCTGAGCTGCAACATGGAACAAAACAATTATTTAAAAGGGTCAACTGGTAAATCAAAACTTCTACTTTAATAAAAAAGAAGCTTAGTTTCACTATAAAATTAAAATATAGTTCATCATGTGTGGAACAGTACATACAAAACAGTACATAAAAATTTAACATATCAGATTTGAAATAGGCGTGCAAACAAATCAGTTTGTCTTACTTGGGATAGACAAAAAGAAGACCTGCTCATTTTTAGTCAAGTTTTCCATAAGAAATGCAGCCTGCCCTAGGTAACCCAGTAGAAGGCATGGAAGAACAAGACACAGAAAGGTAAGCTGCAAGTCATGAGCAATAGTAAGTTATCAACTATGTACTAGGAAGTGCAGCATGGAGCCCTGAAAATACAGAAGACTACCTGAACAGATCTAACAGAGAAGTAGCATAAATCAGCAAACATTGCCTCTGATCCTGTAAGAAAAAGAATGTCGTAAGCAATTTCATAATCCAAGTGTTCATGTTATAGCATGTTGCATATCCAAGATATTTTCATATATTTTAATAAATAAAGGGCAGATCGTTATAGGGTGTGGACATACAAGGATACGGTGTGCATTTCCCCCTGTTTGTTGCTACTTCCCTATTTCACATAATAAAGAAACCTTTCTCCATCTATGCTACAAACTTATACTAATTTACTCAATACTTCAGATTTATTTAATTCCAAACTAAGGGGAGTAAAGGTAGAATGGTGTATTTAAAACCTTGACCAACGGGGGAAGGATCCCTCCCTTGGCTATACGTTGTTAGGTAGATGAGACCTCTCCAGCGGTTACGCGGATAGCACCTTCTTTAGTCCGAACGCTTCACCTGCGATTCGAACCCGGGTGGCGAGCTCACCACCGTGAGCTCTAGCCACCAAGCCAGCACTGGGTTTTCAAGGTAGAATGGTGTATTTTGTATTGAAAAATCTAACATCTTTCATACTGTACACTGGATGATGGAAAAGAGTCCATGATATTTCTTGGTTCTCTGCACCGCACCATTAGAATAGTCTAGGTATATCTCTGATATTATCCTCTTAAATAATCTGAGGTTTATCTGAGCTCAAGGTTAACCTTTCTTCAACAAGATAATTTCTGTAATTTCCAAAAGTAGGGAGACATAAAGAGGACTTACTTTACTAACACAGGAACCATATTAGTAATTATTTAACTGATATGGGGCCTAATGTCACTTGATTGTCATTTGCTTGCGCTTGATGTTTGAACTATCATCTTAAGCTGAAGTAGCTTTAGCTATTAACTAATGACAGCCTGTGCAAATACTGGATGCTGACTCTAAAAATACGAGGATGGGTAACTTAGTATCTTAGTACTCCCTCCGTCCGGGATTATAAGGTCCTCATTTTAAAAGAACTTTGGCCATCAATTTGATCATCAAAATATGAGTTGAAAGCCGCTCAAAGTATATCACTGGATTCACATAAATTCAAAGGTATCATTTCTGTGGCATATCACTCATATTTGCTGATCAAACTGATGGTCAAGGTTTTGCTAAACATAAGTGCGGGCCTTATAGACCCGGACAGAGGGAATATATCTCAAATTGATGGTTTTAATATCTTAGTAAGAGATGCAAATAGTTTTAGTATCTTAATATATCCCAAACTGATGGTTTTAGCAATAAAGAGTTAAATTGGTTAATACTGGTGGAAGAAGGATCATTTTTCTCTTTCACGTGACGTTGAATCAGGATGTTTGGTCTTTGAGGCAGATGTTCCACTGTCTGAAATATTCCACGAGAGTTTCTTCATATTTTTGAGCGTGTAATATGTTTGATTTGGTCATGGCATGAATTGCATGAGCGCTTTACTAGTAACAAGAAGAGGTCTATTCATCTTCAGTAGCACTGCAAATGGGCACGGTTTACACATGATTTCTTAGTTTCAAGAGGAAAAAGGAAGGACTGCGGACCGTGACAAAGAATGTAACTAATTCATGTAATCAAACAATAAAAAGCACATGAAGCAAACACGCTCTTAGAGAACTTCAAACAAGTGTCACAACTGACATTAACGATATGGTCAAAACATATACCTGTTGCACATAAAAGGCAGCCCCCAAGAGACATCCAAGCTTGAGCTGGGTTTCTTTCAAAATAGTAGTAGATATATATAGGATTGAATGCCCGTAATACTTCTGAACCATATGTCATAATGTTAAAGATTCCTATCCCAGCAAGGCAACAAAACCATATGAACAGAGCAGGTCCAACAGCAAGCCCAATTTTGCTTGTTCCAAACCTTTGCAGACTGAACAGAACAACGAGAAATGCAACTGTTATCATGACCACTTCGCCTGCCAAACAAATTCAAAATTGAAGGTGAGCATCCTGCACTTCTAAACAGTGACACGTATTTTCCTTTAATCAATTAATTTCCAGCATCAATAAACTAAAGATTTAATATCACCTTCATTAACACTAGATATTCCAACCTTCAGACCATTAACAGCAGACATCACTGCAGAGTTGAGAAACAGAAAAAAACTTGAATTCATTCTATGAGAGGAGGAAAACTGGTACATAATGTTACTGGTGAAACAAATATGTAGATCATCAAACTAGGTGAAAGAAAATACAGCTAACAATGCATCAGGAATATATGAACCTGACATCGCGGGTGTAACAACACCATCCGCTATCACCATAGAAGTTCCAAAAGAACAAGCATCAAAAGTAGCTTCTTCAGCATAGATGAAGTCTCGAGGCGCTCCTTGATCCTCAAAGATCTCTCGAGTTCTACTGATGGTACCTTGAGTTGGAAACTTGTTATACGGGTGTCAGAGGGCAGTTGGTTTGGGAGTAGACTAGCCTTTGCATTTCGGCATATTAGAGAGTATAAAGCAAAAATCCCTCCTGCCAAATATACAGAACAATCATTATGAAACATAAAACTTCAAGAGAAGTACTATTTTCTAATCTATTTCCAGTGATGGACCTATGGTAATAAAATACAGTGAAATGTACCTTCTCCGTCATCATTTCCCCATAAGACGATCAGAGTATACTTCAGAAATGGTATTAGAATTAAAGTGTATATTACTAGCGAAAGCGCTCCAAGCACATCCTCCTTTGAAGTATTAGGGTATTTGTTGAACATTATATCGAAGGTGTACAACGGGCTGGTACCAACATCTCCAAAGACAACACCTAATGTCTGAAGAGTCAACACAATACTCCTGCCCACAGTAAATTCCTGAAAGGAAGGATTGAGATATCAGCAAAGTCAAGGGCTCAACATACACATGCAGGGATGATAAATCTAGCATCACTTTGTGTAGGGATCCTATGCACCGACAAAGTATGCATGGTGTATATAGCAGCTGGAGTTGCCATGTATGATCCACGAAAGGTGCTTTTCGAATTTACCATCACATAGCAAACTCCAATGACTATTTAGACAAATTAACTGAGACCGTACTCTGGCCTGAGTTCAGACATGCAAGTTTAAACTGCGTGAAACTTTATTGCAAACTCCTAGCGCACAAAGATTGCAGAACTTGAGCAAATACTAGCAACAAGTGGAAGACAGCTAGACCAAGGTGGAGAAATTCAAGAACCGGAGGTACAAAAGTAGCACTGTGCAAGGAAATGAGGGTTTCACTTGATTTGATTGCACTCGCCCCTTTAAGATGGAAAGGGTGAAATCAGATCAAAAGGACCATCCCCAGAAATCAGAATCATGATTTTTCCGAGGCGATTAACCACAGTGATGCAAGATGCATCTACCATGTTACAAACTTTGGAACTACGTAGCTGGGCAGTCAAATTTGAATTAACTACTTTTTCACAGAAGAATTTGTCCTTTTTCACTGACCTTTCGATTGGATTTATAAATCTGTGGTAGATGCATACTGTGGTAATGCTACTTTTTTATTTTTTGGAAGGTTTCATGACTTTTTGGATGTCCCTCAACCCAATTCCACCTAAAGTTGTTAACAACTTGCCATTGATCATTGCATTACCTCTTTGTTCTTAAGCAAAACATGCCTTACAATTTTGTCAGAATCAACTTAGATTCCTCAAAAGGTAAACTGTCCATCATGCTTCAAGAACCGTTTTAAAAGGAACAGAAGAAAAGATGAAATATCCTCAACTCACTCACCACCAGTACTCTAGTTAGGCTGCCACCGCCCAGTGCACCACTCTTTCTACCACTAATAGCCGAAACCGAATTTGATTCAGTAATGTGTGGCGTGAGTTACAATAGAGCAATCAATAGCAGCAGCAATCAGTAGCAACAGCAGCAGGCAACAAGTAGCAAAAGCTCCTGGCGGGTAGCCAAAGACTAGTCCTAACTAGCCAGCAAGTTGGAAGTATGGCGACAGAACTCAACTTAACAACTTACAGCCTTGTTTGATGGATATCTTGAGGTGCTAACAACATTGGAAGTCCACACAAAACATCAAAGAATTTTAAAATCTTCAGCTTTCACAAAGCACTCTTCTAAGCAAGTTGAGTATTGTGAGGGACAAAGCAGGTAAACAGACTTTTCTGGATCAAAGTAAATCATTAATTTGAAGGAATTATGTCTCGAGATTACCAATTATGCACCTCAATTAGGCGTTTATAAAATTAAAAGCAAAACCTATCTCACAAACAACAAGTACCAGCTCAGACACTACACACGGTAAGATCATCAAATCCACAGAAGTTGTACTAAACTTTCGCGTTACACAGGCTCGTCTGACTACTAACACAATTTGCTAACATGCATGTAAATAACCCAACAGAACCCACACTGCACACGCAAACCCGTCTAACAGGGGCGGATCCAGTGGGGGTGCCATGGATGCCATGGCACCCCCTAAAAAATACAAATTTTGTAATCTAGTACCAATTTAGTCTACTTTTATGTGTATTACATGTGTTTAAAAAATACATAAATGATATTTAGGCCATGAATACTGAGTTTGGCACCCCCAACAATTTACTTCTACATCCGCCACTGCCGTCTAAGACTATACTATATGCACAGCACAAATCAACCTAGTGAACCTCAGCAACCCATACCAGTATTCATCAGCCCCACGCCACAAACTCGTATATAAGGCAAACTCATCTAAGTTCTAACACCATATATCGATCGATCGGGATGACGGGAAGGCAATACCACGAACAACTCGTCACCTAGGCAATATGGCGAACACCTAGCGCGCGACTAAGATGAAGCCAATTTATCAATGCAGTGGCGGCGGATGGGAAGCAGCAGACCTGGTGGCGGTACAAGCCGGGGACATCGAGAGCTTCGACGTCGAAGGAATCGGCGCGCGGGCCGGTGCGCACGAGGCGCTGGCGTAGCAGCGAGTCCTCCTCGTCCTCGTCAGCGTCCGAGCAGCCGCCTCCACCTCCGCGGGAGCTCAGGGCGGCCGTCGGGGTGTCTGTGCCGCCCACACCGTCGTCGGAGCTCTCGATCTCATCCTCCTCATAGGCGCCGCCGGGGACCACCCACCGCATCTCCGCCGACTCCGTCTTCGGCAGCCTCCCGCCGCCGCCTCCGCCGCTTCCCGTCTCCATTCGAGTCGAGGCAGACGCTTGCGTGGGGTTCTACGGTTTCGGGCTCGGAACTCGGAAAGGGTCTGGACTGGAGAGGGGAGAGACGATGAGAGAAGAAAGGGAAGTGCAGTTGTAGGATACAGCTGTGCTGCAGTATTCTGTTTTCTCCTTTCCTCCTCTTTGTCTAAAACTATTTTCTATAGTTCTGATTCATGAACTTTGACAGTGATGTGCACAATATAAATCTAGGTAAACATATATATAATATTATTACTTAGGATATGGTCAAATATGCTGCAATTTGTTTCTGAGAGACTATAAAATTTCACAATAGCTAGAGGAAAGGAGAATCCATGTTTTTGTGGTGTTTAGAATTATTACTCAATATATTAAGGCGTTACACTTTCGCGGCCTGAGAGCCACCCGACCACTGTAGCTTCTACAGTGTTAGGTACAGTGGTACGGTAGTACACTGTAGCAGTCTACAGTGCCTATCCGAGCCGTTCACCGGCAATCCAACGGTCCAGATGACATGTTCATGACGCTTTCGCAAAAAAAACCTTCACTTATCGGAAAATCAAACCCGCAATCCATACCTTTACGCTACGAGGGACATAACTGCAATTTGAGACAAAATGAAGAACTTTCGTGCAAAACCGTCGGCACAACCCTCTCTCCTCTCTCCCGCGCGAGCCGAGCTCGCCGGCGCCGCTGCTGCGTGTCCCCGCCGGTACGCCCCTCCCCGCACAGATCCGCTCACACGGGAGCCTCCGCCGTCACGTCCTCTCCTTCGTCGCCAACTCTCGCCTGCCGAAACGCCGCACCGTCGCCGGAATCGACGCGCCTTCCCCCTGCTCCTTCCGCCTCGATTTCTCGCCGCCGGCGACGTTTCCGCGACCAATCCGGAGCGGCGCCGCCATTTCCGGGTGCGCCGCGTCCGCGCGCATCCACTGCGCCAAGCCCCGCGTCCCATCGCGCACGGATGCGTCGCCGGCGAGCGGCGACCTCGCCTTGCCCGCCGTGCCAACCGCGGGCAGCGTGCTGACGTCAGCTTTTACAAAAAAAAGAATCAACATTTCTATTTCTCCAAATATTCATCGGATAAATATAAAAAAAAACACGTTCAGCAAAATAAAACTAACTATTTATGGAAATAAAACAAACAAAATTAGGTTTTTTAAAATTGGTCAAAATCTGGTTAAAATTATGGGTAAAATACAACCATTTTTGGGCATTGAAATACAAATTTCAAATTTGAGCCCTCTACATTTTTTAGAAAGATCAAATCTTACCAACCTTCCAAGTTATAATATTTCTGAAATTCGTGAATTCTTAAAGCGCAAACTTTTCCATAATTCCAAAAACTCCCAAGCTTTACCCATTTTTGGATCTGCACATGCCAGTTCTTTTTTTCCCTTTCTGAAAAATAAAATCCATGAAATGTCAAACCCGTGACGAGTAGGCCCAATTCCCCTAAACAATTTCCAAAAAATAATATATGTTTTAGAACCAACAACTTTAAATCTACAAATCGGGAAAAAAAGAAAATGTATCGAATTTCTCATAAACAAAAAAAAATAAACCATTTATGGCACGAAACAAAAAAAAACATTGAATATTTAAAATTAATGAAAATGTGCATAAAATCGACGCCAAATTCCAACGTATTTCAACATTTCAAATTTAACTGAAAAAAACAAACTACTTACTGCACAAAAAACAAAAAAAAACATTGACCATTCCAAATTGATGAAATTTTGCACAAAATTGACGCCAAGTTCCAACAGATTTCGACATTTCAAATTTAAATGAAATACGTAACTACTTACTGCACAAAGACAAAAAAAATTGAACATTCCAAACTGATGAAATTTCCAACAAAATAGACGACAAATCCCGACAAATTTCGACATTTCAAAACAAAAAATCTAACCATTTTACTAACATCAAACTAAATCAAATCTAAATAGCTTTCCTATTTCACAAATTTCCGAAATCTACACAATTTCCAAACACAAACTCTCTATGCATTCCAACGATTCTCAAATATACACAATTTAAAAATGTCGACATTTTCTAATTTGAATTTCAACACACGGGTGCGGCGTGCCGCCGCACCAAATTTACCTAGTAGTTGTGTAGAACAACCAGCTATATATTTCGATTGATTTAGCTATTCTTGTATTTTAGTTCTTATAGATATGTCGTTATATTGCTTTTGTTTTTCTTATGATAAAACTAAACAAACTCAATTTGTGTTAACTTGAGAATGATCGAGCGTGATTGAGTGTGTGTGAGTGTCAAAAATAAGATCTAAATTTACTGTAATTACATACATTGATTTAGACGTTCAGCCCGCTTAAGATTTCAGTTTATGATTGTATGTCGTGTCATTATGACAAACATCTGATAGTAGATAAGTAGGGGTCATCTTTGAAAAGATTGCATATTCACAAAAGGAGTTTGTGGCCACAACGCTCTCTGGTGTCCAAGATTCACCAATCCTCTTTTCGGGATCCGTGGTATTGGAATGATTTACTAGTGTTTCGAGGCCATCTCTACATCTTTATTCTCTTATCTGATTTATGATGTTGTTGTTCAAGATAAACCTAACGATTTGTGCATTGGATCAATCACAAGAGCATGTGCCAAGTTACCAGAACAAGGAGTGAGTTATCTATTAACTAAGTATGATATTTTATTAATGAGAGATTTTTCGGAGTTCATTTGTAAAAGTTATTACAATTCTAGTTTCAGTTGTTTCCTCCAGTAACGGTGGTACCAGCCGCGACAGTGGTAGCGCCGCCTCTCTCCAGGTGCGGTAGTACTGATTGTTGAACCGCCGCCAGTACCGGCCAAAATGCCCCTCGTGTCATATATATATAGCGGTATTGCGTGTGGTAGTGTTCCCGTAGTACCGCCCCTGGAACCTCGCTGTTGTTCTGCCTAACGGCTAGCTGATTCCAAGAAGCAGTAGTATCACTTGGCCGAGCGGTATTGCCGTCCCTGGACGAATCTACACATAATGGTTTGATTTTTGGGGGATCTATTTAAGGAACCTTCTTCCCCAATGGTTTCCCAAGCCTTTGGCAAGTCTTTCTCCTCCATTGCTGACCTTTTTTTTAGCTTAATTGCCTTCTCTCAATCCCTCCAATGATTCTTTCTTCTTCTTCTTCTTCTTCTTCTTCTTCAGAGAAGGAGATATAAGATCTAGATCTATTTCCACCAATCAATATCTCCTCTTAGTGAGGAGAAGCTATTGGATCTAGATATTGAGATTCATTTATTGAGTTCTCCTTGTTCTTCCTCTATTGTTGCTCCATAGCATTAATTGTTTTGGTGGGATTTGAGAGTAAACGATTTGACCACTTAGTGTGTCCTGGCCATTGCATAGTTGCATATACTTGAGTTTTCCATGGTAGTTCTTGGAAGTAGAAGTTTGAAAAGCTTATTACTCTTGGGTGCTTGGGTGCCCAGGAGCCTGATCCTCTTGCTTGGGCTGTGCCACAGAGCTCAACTTGGTGAGAAGTTTCGGGCAAAGTTCAGGGCCACCAATTAAGTTGTGGAGATCTCCCCGGCCAATATGTACGGGTTTGGTGAACGCCCTTAAGACCACCTCGTAGTGGAATCGTGGCACTTTACATTGTACGAGGGCACGAGGAGAATAAGGTTAGTCATTACGGCTATTGGAGAGAATTATTCCTCCACACCTCTCTGACTGAGACTAGCTTCCATTGTGAAGTGAACTTCGGAATAAATCATTGTATCCTCGTGCCTCGGTTATTTCTATACCCGAACTCTTTACTTGTGCATTTACTTCGTGATAGACATCGAGATTGAAGTTATATATCTTGCTATCACTTAATTGGGTATCTTGTTAGTATAAATTGTTGGCGCACATAGTTGAGCCTAATAGATTTATGTTTTGTACTTGATAAATTAAATGCTACCCCAGCTCCTCTAAGTTTGTAGGGAACACTAAATGGTTGGTGTTACCTTGTGAGCTTATGGTATGTGGAAGTCATCAAGGCGTTTGTAAAGGTACGAGGATCATGTTAATATTCCGCTTAGTGGAAGGGATCTCACTTGGTGAAGAGAGCTCACTGAAGAAGAAGAAGGCTAGATTTGGGAAGGGATCGTGGGGGCTTGGTTTGCCACGGTCTCTGAAACTGAGAGTAGACCCCTCAAGGATTTAAGCTTCGAGATACATCATTGTATCTCCGTCTCCTTCTAATTGCGGTTATTTCAATCCTCACTCTACTCACTTGTATTATCGCATCATATAGCATTGTTCACTTAGTTGTATTTTTAGGGTCACCTTATTTATCCGCAATTATCTCTAAATTCAACGAATTTGGTTAAAATTTGTAGTCGCTCACTCTATTCCCCATATTCGATCGTCAATATGCATGCCTTTCTTAAAGTGGAGACACCAACGTCAAGAAGTACCACACTTTCTTAATAGTGGGATGACAAACAAACGACCAGCATTATTTAGCACGACTTGGGGACGAAAGCAACTATAGTTCTTCACGTTTGATCCGGTCCTCATCACCCTGTTTCGCTTGGTTAGGAGAGTGGATGTACAATTCAGTCACCCAGATTTAAGTCCTTGCATACGCAAATTTGGATTCTTATTATTTAAATATAAATATCTCTGTGGGGTCTACCCCACCGCTTCCCTTTGAAAAAATAACATTTCATGCCATCAAGAAAAAAATTTCTAGTAATTAAATTGTACAAGACCTAAACATATTATATGGTTCTCTATGTTTCTAAAAAGTATTAAAAATTAACATATCACGCGCATATTTTTAGAATTGTACTCATCACTCTATTCCAAATTATAACCTATTTTGGGTATCACAGTATAAACTACATATAGACTGAAATAAATAAACTACATAACTAACCAAAACACGTATATACACTTGTGATTCAGAAAAAAAATAAAACATCTATAATTCGGAAGCAAGCGAGTATAGCATGTCAAAAAAACGGAAACATAAATTGGAGTTCCAGCTAGATGGCTCCTGATTTTTTTAAATTTTAAATTTGACATATTGAAGTTTCAAAAAAAAATTGAATTTTTTTCTAGATGTGGCCAATGATGCATTCTACCAGCAGGAAAAATCTCAAGGTGAAATATATTGTATTTTAGCTATACAAAAATGACAAAATCTGACAAATGTTAGAGTTTTCAAAATCTGCACTGTTCAATTTTTCAGATACACGATTTTGTCACTTTTGCACGGCCCAAAATACAGAGTTTTCGCTTTGAATTTTTGCACACTGTTAGAATACATCATCATCTACATTTTTTTATTTTTAAAAAATTTCTTAAACTTTAAATGCCGTTTTTGAATTTTGAAAAATCCAGGCTCCACGTAGCCCGGCTCTAAAAATCCACTCTCGTAAAAAACAACGATTTCAACCATTTGCCTGGCCACCAGGCTCCGCAGAGAAGGGTCAAGGACTCAAGGGCCAAGGCCGTGGAAGTGTTCTGTAAAGAAAAAATGGCCAGGCCGGTAGGCTGGTAGCCCACTAGCTAGTTCTCGCGGCGCCAGAGCCGAGACAAACTGGACATGAACCGCGCCGTCTCCAGTCTGCGAGCCCACCGCGCCGCTCGCCTCGGCGCCTTCTGTACCTCCTCCTCGTCGCCGGCTTCGGAGGCGTGGGACGGGCGGTTCCGGCTGCACAAGCCTCGGGGGCAGCACCTGCTCACCAACCCGCGCGTCCTCGACGCCATTGTGCGCCACGCGGCGCTCCGCCCGGGCGACGCCGTACTCGAGGTCGGCCCCGGCACTGGCAATCTCACAGCCCGCCTCCTCGCCTCCCCGGTCAACCACGTCGCCGCCGTTGAGATCGACCCGCGCATGGTCGACGCCGTCACGGCCCGTGCCGCCGCGCTCGACATCTCGCACAAACTCACGGTCTGTATATGCCAGCGCCCACCACCTGCTCGATCAATTGCCTATACTCAAGTGACGAACTAAGCCTTTTTTTTTCTCCGTTGCCAATGCCAGGTGATCCGAGGGGACGCCCTGGAGACCGACTTCCCGGAGTTCGACGTCTGTGTGGCCAACATCCCGTATGGAATCTCCTCGCCGCTGATTGTGAAGCTGCTGTTCGGTGCCTACCGTTTCCGAACAGCAACACTCCTGCTGCAGAAGGAGTTCGCACGGCGCTTGGTGGCCCTGCCTGGCGACTCGGAGTATAACCGTCTAGCCGCCAATGTTCGCATGGTAGCGGATGTGAAGCTGCTCATGGACGTGAGTAAGAGGGACTTCGTGCCCATTCCCAAGGTAGACTCCTCCCTCGTCGAGATCCGCCCACGAGCGGCCATGCCTGACGTCAACCTTGCCGAGTGGCTGGCCTTCACACGGGAGTGCTTCGGTCAGAAAAAACAAGACCCTCGGCGCCATCTTCAAGCAGAAGAGGAAAATCCTCGACCTTTTCAAGCGGTCTCAGAGAACCGAGAGATGCACAGGCACATGCGATGCCACTGGCAGGGGCATCATCCTCGGTGTTCTTGATGACGGTAACGATGAAGCCTGCAGCGGCGATGACGATGACAGCAACGACCAAGGAGCTGGTTTTGGTGAGGAAGAGGTCGGGGCGTTCAAAGAAAGGATCGCTAGTGCATTGGGGTCCACCGAGCTCGCTGTGAAGAGGCCATCAAAGATGTCAAACGACGAGCTTCTGCGTTTGCTCAGGCTTTTCAATGAGCGAGGGATACGTTTTCAGTAGCACTTGCCTGTGTCACAGACTCACAGCGCATCGGATCTATGATTGTTGACCACTGCGAAGGATGAGCAGCTGTGCTGAGGTTTGTATGTGGCGGCCCTGATATCGGCGGATACTGTCAACCACTGGCAGCATGAAAATGGTCAATTGCTCAGGAATGCTCCTTGTGTGGACATCCTGATGAATTAGCACAGAAAGGAATTTGCACTGGATGTCTGTTAAGCCGTTGTCTAGGTGCAGGCTGAATTGGTTCAGCGATGTGCAGAGTATCTTCAAATTCGTCCATATATTCATGCAACTGTAAACTTGTAGTACTACTTTTTGGTACCGAATGTTGAGACAGCTTACCACATTTTCCATGTGGTTAAACGTAGTGCTACTGAGAAAGTCATTCTGCTTTGTCGCAGACTGTTTATATCTCCTTTGTGCTTAGATGAAGTTCTCACCGTAGATTAAACCAAGTCAATTGCCACAACTTGCTACTCCACTAAACAACCACCGGTCACTGAAACTTGATAAGTTTAGGCCAGAGATTTCACGCATGTGCTATTCATGAAACGTTTATGAACTCTTTGATGAAACAGTGTTACTAGGATTCACAAATACAGAGTCGTTTTGCTAGGATTTCACAAAAGCAATGTTCGTATTCCTACATTTTGCCGAATCAAAGTCAGGTAACTGGTTGACAGGACATAGCATTAAGCAAATCCAGCAGACGAATGTTTCGACAGTTCAACCAAGATTGATACATATAGAGAATAACCAACACATGATCAGGATGCTACTCTAGACCATAACGAACCAAAACGGTGATGCAATGTATGAACGCTTTCCTCCCGTTGGCTAGTGCAACTACACAATCATCCTTAACCTACACGAGCGTTCAGCATGGAGAAAAGGAACATCTGTAAGAAGATGGGGCCATTTTCAAGTCGCTCTGCTGCTCATCAACCTAGATACACTTTTATCATGTCATCTAGTCACCTATTATGACTTATGAGAGCATACAATTGTAGAAATACTGAACACGGGAGAAAGAAAATCACCTATCATGAGATCATACACTTATACAGTTCAACTCAAACTGAATATTGGATTTACAAATTAAACAATAGATCTAAATATCTTTTTCAAATTGGTGATGTGCCTCCATGATTCCATCACATTGTATGTATGTACTGCCACACTGCTGGCGATGGATAATCGCACTGAAGTGTCGCATAGAACATATCCCTTGTTATTGAAATGGATTCTTTGGATAACTGAAACTAAACTATATGCTCAGCTGTTCATGTCAGACAACATAATTCCAACTGAAAATTCCATTTAGAATTGGCAATCTCTACTCAAGCGCTGACCAATGAGTTATACATCCCATTCCTTTCACATTGGATGTGTGGCTTTCATACATCAAAATTCTTATAATTACCATGGATCATCTTCATCGCTCCACATTTTCTTGAGTTGATACGCCCGAATTATACAATTTTACATGCTAAAATGCTAACCACACTGAAGTAAAATCTACCTGTGGAATTATGAAGTAAAAGCAAAGGCGAAAAAGAGTGATAAGAAGGTTTAGTCCTATACCCTCCATAAACTCCTTACCGGCGATAGGCGACACCGCGACATAGGCGAAAAAAAAAGAAAGGAATGCTTCACCCCGAGGACGGCGATGAGGGGAAGACATCCTTGACAGCGGAACATATCCGGAATGGATTCTTTGGATAACTCAAACTAAACTATATGCTCAGCTGATCATGCTAGACAACATAATTCCAATTGAAAATTCCATTTAGAATTGGCAATCCCGACTCAAGCAATGACCAAAGAGTTATACATCATATTTCACATTGGATGCATGGCTTTCATACATCAAAATTCTTATAATAACCATGTATCATCTTCATAGCTCCGCATTTTCTTGAGTTAACACGCCCGAATTATACAATTTTACACGCTAAAATGCTAACAACATTGCAGTAAAACCTACCCGTGGAATTATCAAGTAAAAGCAAAGGCGAAAAAGAGTGATAAGAAGAAGTTTAGTCCTATACCCTCCACAAACTCCTTATCGGCGAAAAAGAGGAAGGAATGCTTCACCCTGAGGATGGCGACGAGGGGAAGACGTCCTTGACGGCGGACGCGGCGGTGAGGTAGTTGAGAGTGTTGCGTAGCGTGTCCCGCTCCCGTCGCAGCCTTGTGGCGGTGTCCTCAAGCTCGAGGAGCGCCTGCTGCTCCCTGGGAGCGCCCTCGAAGGTGTTGCCGACGTAGAAGGAGAAGGGGGTGGGGAAGAGCCCCCGGCGCAGGTCCCCGACCTCCTTCTCGGGCTTGCCGTTGAGTCGGTTGGCGATGCGTATGACGTCGCGCATGAGCGCCTCGACCTCGACGGCGAGCGCCTCGGCGTCCTCCCCTGGCGCCGGCGCCTCGGCGGGCGGGCGGTCCTCGAGCCACCGCACGGCGGCGACGAGATAGGGCTTGTTGCGGACGACGCGGTCGACGCGGAAGCGCTCCTGGCCCTTGCAGATGAGGAAGAAGCGGTCGTCGGCGAGGCGCTCGTGCTTGACGACCTCCCCGACGCAGCCGACGTCGGAGGCGCCGCCGGAGCCCGCGAAGACGACGCCGAAGCGGAGGTCGGTCTCCAGCACGGTGTGCATCATGATGCGGTAGCGGAACTCGAAGATGTGCAGCGCGTGGGTGGCGTCCGGGAAGAGCACAAGCGGGAGCGGGAACAGCGGGAGCTCCACGAGGCCGTCGTCGGGGTCGGATGAGTACGACTGGTCGGGCGACGGGGAGGAGCCGGGGCCCGACGCGCTCGGCGGGGCGGCGAGGCGGCCTCGACGGCGGTGGGCGGGGGCATGGAGGCGAGGCGTCCGACGGAATGCGTGGGCCGGGGAGAAGGCGTGGCGGGAGGCGGCGAGGTGCGGGTGGGGGCGGGGGGAGGGGAGGATTTGGGGGAGGAGAGCCATTGGGGATCTTTTCCCCACGGTGGTGAGGAGGGGAACGTGTGGATTTGCGTGAGGTGATTTTTCAGAGGTTTTGTTGTTCTGGGGAAGAAGAGAGTGGGTCCCACAAGCAAGTGAGAGCGTTAATGACGAGCCGGTGCGGTGGGGTGATGGCGTGGAAGAGTCCACGTGGTGGCTTATCCGCCTGGAGGAGCTTGGGCTGAGGCCTGAGACTGAGAGTGAGGCACACCGCACAACGGGAGCTCCTTTTTTTGAAAGGAAAGCAACAAGCTTTATTACTATAACTGAGGCAAATCGCCCAGTACAACTCCGGCCACACTGGCCGGTACATCAACACCCCAGACTACAGCCTCTTGGGTTCCCTAGGATAGCTAGCTCGTGTGCAGCTCTGTTCGCTGATCGTCGACAGTGCACAACCTTAGTACTTGAGAACCAAGATTGTAGCTGAATCTTCAGATCATCAAGGGGTGCTGCAAGCTGGGAGAAGTCATGGCCTCTCCGATTCAGTGCCAAAGCCAAAAGTTCAGAATCAGTCTCAAAAACTACACGTATTGCTCCGATGGCGGTAGTAACCTCAACAGCTCGTGTCAGTGCATGCAGTTCTGCACTGAAAACATCTCGGCAACCGTCAGATTTACCCGCACTAGCAGTGACCACCTCGCCCTGATGATCTCTCACGACCACTCCCCAGGTTGCATACTTATTCTCTTGTTGAAAAGATGCATCACAGTTTAGTTTCAGAAATCCATCAGGAGGCGGCTTCCACTTCATGCGATCATTCTCCTTGTTCTTCTTCCCAAACAGTTCTAGGAATTCATCAGTCTGACTCACAGCTCGGCGAACAACATCATCTGAGGTAGCCGGAAGTTCCCCTTCTCTCAGTTTATTTCTGTTATTCCACCAATGCCACCATGCAGTCAAAATTTGAGCACGACTTCTCACTGGCAATTCCCATAAGACATCCAACGTTTGCGGTAGCTGTATCCTTCCACTCTAGCTTGATTCTTGTGTCCTCCATACCGTTCTTACGCCAGACCTCCTTCACTGCCTTGCATCTAACAAATAGATGAGCACCATCTTCTTCATCTCTGCCACAGAACAAACACTTATAATCTTCCAGAATTACTCCCCTTCTCCTCAGATTTGACCTCAAGGCAAGTGAGTTATGTGCAATACGCCATGTGAACATCTTAATTTTATTTGGGCAGGGAAGGGACCATATGCGCTTCCAGAAAGTATTTTCATATACATTCAACATCCCAGGTTGCATAGAACTCGACCCCATATCCTGACCTCTTTTGTTCTTCATCAGCTGCACATAAAGTTTGTATGCTTGCTTGACTGAATGTTGTCCCTTCTCATCGAAATGCCACGCAATAAAATCTTCAGCACCGTCCCTAAGCGGGATTTGCAAGATTAAATTTGCATCTTCAACACAAAAAGTATCTTTCACAAGCTGCTCGTCCCATTGTCCATCGACTGGGCTAATCAGGTCTGAAACCTTTTCTACCAGGTTAACCCCTCGTGGAGTACACACCTTTCGTGACCAAGCTCTAGGAAGCCACGGGTCAGACCAGATGTTTACTTGTTCTCCATCACCGATTCTCCAGATATATCCGTCATTTATCAGATCAACTCCATGCAGTAAATTACGCCAGGCGTAAGAAATCCCTTCTGTCGGTTTCGCCTCAAGAATATCACCATCCGGAAAATATTTGGCCCTAAGAATCTGTGCACACAAACTCTCAGGATTTTGAATCAGGCGCCATACTTGTCTTGAAAGCAAGGCAATGTTGAAGGAGTGTATGTCCCGAAATCCTAAGCCCCCCCATTGATTTTGGCCTTGTCAGTTTCTCCCAACCTACACTAGTACAAAAAAGCCTACCAGTGGCGCACCAAAATAGCCTATCAGTGGCGCACCGTGATGCGCCACTAAACTCGCGCCACAGGTAACCAAATTATCAGTGGCGCACCAACCCGTGCGCCACTGATAGCTTGCCCCGTGCGCCACAGGTAAGCTCCGTGGGACACCCCCTATACGTTACAAGTGGCGCGCAAGGCTAACCATGCGCCACTAATAAGTCGATTACCAGTGGCGCTCTTGCTAGTTTGTGCACCACTGGTATTAATTTGTGACTTTAAAAAAATCTATACCAGTGACGCACATGCTAAGAATGTGCGCCACTAGTATCAATTTATGAATTAAAATAATAAAATCCAGAAATGATTTATTTTTAAAAATATATTTGTTAGCACAGTTTTCACAGCACGATATTCACAAATATACAGAATTACATCCCTATGTTTTCTAATACATTCATACATGTCATATAAGTTTATCCGATGGTACAAATGATCGCCCTAGTGACGATGTCGTCGCTGCCGCAGCCTTGTGTCGATGCCATCGTCGCTGCCACAACTCCGTCTCGGTGTCAATGTCATCGTCACCGCCACAGCGCCTTGTCAGTGTCGTCGCTCCCGCAGCCCCTTGTCGCCCCATGCCAATGTTTTCGCTGCCATGCAAAAGAAACTCAAAATTGATCACAAAAAATTGAACATATGTATATATGGTAAGAAAACAATACCATTCAGATTGACATGTATTTCACGCAGTAAGCATATACTAAGTCGGAGGAAAGTAAGCACTCAAACTCACCAAACCGAGCACATGACCTCTACTCTGCTTGTCATTCCTTTCATCTTTTAGTTGCACATGATTTTTGGTTGATTTGAGCTACACCTGAAGCTCTTCTTTGCAGATTTTATCAATATTTAAGATAGGGTTTTAAACGCAAGAAAGTTGTCAAAATATTTAAGATAGATGGAGTCAACCCTCTACTATGTGTAAACTTTGTAATTCATGTCCAAAATTGATGTGAATTTTGTAGTATATTGTGCAGGTGCGTCGCTAGATTAAATTATTCAGAAATGAGTATTTCTTACATACATGCCTAGCTAGACTACATGCAGCGCCATGGTTGTCCAACCCTGCAGCTACAACTATCAAATATGTATTGAGCTTTGAGATACTAGAAAGCTGTAGGGGCTGGTAATACTTATGCAATGTAGCTAATTTTGTTAAATGCAAATTCGAAATCAAATCAGTACAGTGGGCAGTTGGGTACTTACCTAAATTTGCCAAGTCATGATACATGCAAAAACAAATAAACTACATCCGATATGTCTACAAAATATTTCTAAGCTAGTTGTACGAGTATGCAAGCACTAGATCACAACTCCAATATTTCTAAGCTAGTTATACTCAGCCCTAGTCCCAGTTTTAAGAAAACAACACATTCGAATCAGAAGCCAAAAAGCACACTTGCATTTGACGCAAAATAAAAAAGCATGGCTTCTATAACATAAAATAAAAAGCATTGCTTCTATAAAATAAAAAGCAACACTTGTATGATCATATCTATGTTCATACATACCAACAAATCTCAAATTACATGGCTCGAACACTTACATATTTTCACGCATTTACATGTATGCTAATGCTATGACATTACAACCTAGAAAACTAGCTCAAATAAGTAACTTGCACTAGTCTTGGTGCTGATTCTGTAGCGGATAATTCATGGGTGAAAACATTGCACAGCTCTAAAGCTAATTAGACAGGCACAGATAATTCTATAGTTAATTGCGCTGATTCCTCAAGCACAGATTAGCACGAACAAAAGAGAGATTATACAGAGTAGCGCCTGACAGGGATTGACCGGAAGCTGACCATGATCAGGGAGAGCGCGGAGAGGTAGCCGTCGAACGCGGAGGCGGAGTTAATTGTGCTGTAGTGGTTGTTGTCGTCGGTGGCGCCAGAGCCGTGTGTCGATGTCGCCGTCGTTGCAGCAGCCCGCGTAGATGTCGTCATCGTCACCGCAGCCCCAGTCGTGTCGACGTCGTCGTGGTCGCAGCGCCGTGTCAATGCCGGTGTTGTCGTCGATCAATGTTATCGCCGCCATTTCAAAGATACTCGATCAGTAATTAACAAAATAATTTGATAAATACAAACAGCACCATGAGTAATGCCAAAGATGATTTTTCAGACGGAAAAACAATGCCTAAGCTAAATTCCCCACGAAGTTGGCAAAACTTGGATAGATTAATAGCTGAAACTAAACAGTGATGAAATTTAGATTTAGATTTTTTCACTACGGGAAACACACCATGTAATACAATACTTGGAAAGTTAAGCTAGATGAGAATGTCTGTATACTCTTGATTAATCAGAGCTTTGCTATAAAGGGATTTCGTCATGTAAATGTGCAACAATAATCTGAAAATTAATCAGTCGAAATAGAGTACACCAACTCTACTAACAGGCGTTTCCACAACCACCTTCAGTGCATTACATGGATTAGACACGCACGGTATATCAAGTTTGTACGTTTTCAAATTATAAAGGCAGGTTGTTCGCTCGTATCTATTGACATAGGAATTAATCGGATTCCATGAGTAGATTTTACCTGTGGCATCGCCAATCCTGGCGTGCTCAATCTGCCTGGAGCGGCAGGAGTAGAGCGCGTTGGTGGCCGCCTGTTTGGAGACGAGGATCAGGGATGCAGGAGCAAGGATGCCGGCGGCAGCAGAAGCCCACTCGGCCTTCAGATTCGTCGCGGGCATCAGGCGTCCTCGCGAAGGTCACCGGCGGAGGAGGACTGTGAGTGGTGGTCAACGGATCGGTCGGAGAAATGCCGCCGCGTCGCCGGCGGAGACGAACCGTCCCTGCAGCGCGAGGTAGACGACGGCCTCCGAGGCTCGCGTCGGCGCCGGCTTGTTGCGCCGCCCGGGAAACACGCGCGCCGCGGTCCGGCCGGCTCGAAGGAGGCGAGGGCGGCGCGGCGGGGGTTGGAGACCAGGAGGAGGAGGCGGTGGTGGTGGTCGGGGTCGGCGCCGCGATGGGTGGTCGGGGTCGGCGCCGCCATGGATGGGATCGAGAGAGGAGAGGACGGGGCGGTTGGGGATGGATCGTGCGTGCGTGGTGTCTGTGTGGTGGAGAAAAAAAAAAGGTGTGTGGTGGAGAAAAAAAGAGAGAGAGAGAGGAGGATAAGCTAGAGAAGATAAAAAAAAAGGAGAGGATAAAGGGAGAGAGAGTGTGGTGCGCCACAGATAATTTTTCTATCTGTGGCTGCTCGGTGCGCCACAGATAGAAAAATTATCTGTGGCGCACCACAAACCCGGTGCGTCACTGGTAGTCTCTCTCCTCCACCCCGAAAATTTCAAAATTTTGATGGAACTTACCAGTGGCGCACCAGGTTTACGGTGCGCCACCAGTGGCGCACCAATATCTGGTGCGCCACTGGTATTTTCTGGCAAATCCCAAAACAGAGGTGAGAGACTATTAGTGGCGCACCGTAAGCCTGGCGTGCCACTGATAGCATCTCACCTATAAGCTTTTTTCTACTAGTGCTATCCAGTGGATTTTATTTTCCTTATCATTCTGACTCCACCAAAATTTACCAATCATGGCGCTGATCTCATCACAGAAGCTCTTTGTAAGATAGAAACAAGACATAGCATAAGTGGGGATTGCTTGAGCCACAGCTTTCACTAGCACTTCTTTCCCAGCCTTTGCCAACATCTTCTCCATCCAGCCTTGTATTCTAGCCCAAATCTTGTCCTTGAGATATGCAAAAGCTTTTTTCTTCGATCGCCCTATGTAAACAGGGAGGCCCAAATATTTTTCATTCCAAGCTTCGCTATGTATTTCCAACGCCCCCTTCACCATATCACGTACTGCATCAGGAGTGTTTCGGCTGAACATGATGGCCGATTTTTCCACATTAATACATTGGCCGGATCAGTTTTCATACAAGTCAAGCATGCTTTTAAGTTCATCCGCTTCCCTCTTACAAGCTTTCATCAAAAGAAGTGAATCATCAGCGAAGAATAAGTAACACACGGAGCAGCGGGACATATACGCATTCCACTAAATGTTCCTCTTCTTTCTGCATCCTGAAGCAATGCAGACAAGCCTTCCGCACATATTACAAATAGATAGGGTGACATAGGATCTCCTTGCCGTAAACCCCTAGAAGGACTAAACTGATCCATCACTTCACCATTGAGTTTTATTTGATAACGGACGGTCGACAAACACTTCATGATCAGATCAACCCATCGACGATGAAAACCCAGCTTAAGCATCATTGCCTCCAAAAAAGCCCACTCCACACGATCGTAGGCTTTACTCATATCCACCTTTACTGCAGCGAAACCCTCTTTGCCACTTCTTTTATTTTGCATATAATGAGCAATCTCATAGGCCACCGTGACATTGTCTGTGATTAATCGGCCCGGCACGAATGCGCTTTGGTTTGGTGAAATCACATCCGGCAGAATCAGCTTCAGTCGGTTTGCTAATACTTTGGAAACCAGCTTATACAGGACGTTACATAGACTAATCGGCCTCACGTCTTTAATTCGAGACACATGTTGTACTTTAGGAATCAGAACTACATGTGTGTCATTCCACCCTATTGGAATGGGTCCACCATTTAGAACTGCAAGAACCTCCTCGACAATTTGATCTCCCATGAAATGCCAGCACTTCTTGTACACAATAGACTGCCTGCCATCTGGTCCCGGCGCCTTCAGGCTGCCAATCTGATCAAGCGCAGTTTTAACTTCCTCCGCCTTAAACTCGCGCAACAGGCTATTGTTCATATCGCTTGGCACTCGAGGCACCACTTTCTCAATAAGTTCAGTCGTTCGATCACCAGCCGTGGAGGTAAAAAGTTCCTGAAAATATGAACACACATAGCTGTGCAAATCGTTTCCCTCAACCACCGTCCCATCCTCCTTTCTTACCTCCTTCACATTATTTCTCTTCTTCCTTGCGGATGCATAGGTGTGGTAATATCTTGTATTTCTATCACCATCTTTCAGCCACCAAACATGTGCACGCTGCTTCCACTTGGTATTCTCCATGTCTTCTAATTGATCAAGCTTACAACGTAATCTCGTTTCTTCCTTCACCTTTTCATCCGATATATCTTCTTTCATGCACCTTTCCAACTCTCCTTTTGTAGCCTTAATTCTTTTATTGAGATTTCCAACAACATATGTGTCCCAATATGTTAGTTTCCCGGCTACCGATTTGAGCGCCCCCGCCACATCAACACCACCACATTCCCAGCTACTCTCCCAAGCATCTTTTATCACTTCCTCCCATCCATCCTCTTTGAGCCACCTAGCTTCGAAACGGAAGGTACGAGATATTGGTCTGCTTACCCTTCCGTCCTCTCCATCGGTATAGACCAAGAGGGGTCTGTGATCAGAGTGTCGAGGCATACCATTTACCACTCGAAAATTAGGAAACAGATCACACCACTCTTTATTTCCGGTCGCTCTATCGAGTCGTTCACAAATATATGATGTATGATCCCGGCTATGATTTCTCCAGGTGAACATGTCCCTTTCAAAGCCCAGATTATCAAGCTCACAGAAGTTAAGAGCATCACGAAACTTGTCCATACAAGCCTGGGGTCGAGGCACCCCTCCTCTCTTTTCTTCATTTGACAAGATCTCGTTGAAATCGCCAAGACAAAGCCATGGCCTATCTCTTTGATGTTGCTGCTTCAGAGTACGAACCACCTTCCACGTCTCTACCTTCTTGTCCGCTTGAGATTCCCCATAGATCCCCGTAAAACGCCATATCACACCGTCCACCCCCTTGATATCAACATCAATATGCCTCCTCCCTACTGATCTTAGAGTCACATCCACCTCCCTCTTCCAGAATAGAGCCAGACGTCTACTCCTCCCATCGGCATCCTTCGAGCACATATGAGGCATCTCAAGCATCCACCTAAATCTGTCCAACTCCTTTTCTGCAAGCTTTGTTTCAGCAATGAAAAACACATCAGGATCCTCCACCCTCTTGAGGTCCAAGAGTCCTCGAACGGCCGGGCCATTCCCAAATCCCCGGCCGTTCCACCCTGCTAGTCTCATTGCTCCCGACCAGGTACAGTCGATCTCAACATCCCCGATCCAAGCATCACCACCTCCGACAACTGCAGATTTTAACACAAACCTTTCACAGAAACCAACTCCGAAAAAGCACCTCCGATCTCCAAAACCGAAACTAGGAATCAATGTTTTCCGGTCACAACTCGCAAGCCCTAAAACACATGAGAGGCAGTGGGTGGGGTTTTTGGGAACGACCATACGGAAGAGGGAAGGCACGGCCGTGCGAGGATGTGGGGGATCGATGGGGAAAGACACGGAAACAGGTGATCACCGGAACCCTAGACAAGAGAGAGGCGGCGGCGTACGATCGCCTCAGAAATCGCCAGAGGCACACAAACCGTCACACGAGGGACGGACAAAAAATAGGTTCCTCAACGGGAGCTCCTTTGTGTCGCTTGTTAGCGGCGATATCTCGTAGGGCCGCCTACGTGCTTCCTTTCGTGGGCCGGCCCGAGCAATCGGAAAACGTTTCAATACGTTTCACCGGCTTAATACTCCGTACGCTGGACCCGCATGCATGTGAATCAGAAGAAGCTAGCTAGCTCGCTGATTCTCAAAAAAAAAAGCTAGCTAGCTCGCTCCCACAATCGCTCACGAGCAGCGCCGTTCATTTTCTATTTTATGATACGTTAGATATGTAAAATCATTCTCTCGAAAGTAAAATAAATCGAAAATACATGTACACTGAAATAGAAAGTACAAAAAATATTAAGACCAAAATCTGAACCATTTTAAAAAATTGAAACCATTTTAAAATTTGGAACCATTTTTAAAAACTTTTTCAAATTTAGAATCATTTTTCGAAATTGGAACCATTTTCAAATTTGGAACCAATTTCAATATTGGAACCATTTTTTAAATTGGAACCATTTTCAATTTTGGAACCATTTTCACAATGAACCATTTTTCGAATCTAGAACCCTTTTCAAAAATTGGAACCAATATCAATTTTGGAACCATTTTCAAAAAAAGGAAACATTTTCAAAATTGGAACCATTTGAAATCTGGAACCAATTTCAAAATTGCAACCATTTTCAATTTTGAAACCATTTTTCGAATTTAGAACCATTTTCAAAAATTGGAACCATTTTCAAAATTGGAAACATTTTCAATTTTGGAACCAATTTCAAAATTGGAACCATTTTTTAAATTGGAACCATTTTCACAATGAACCATTTTTCGAATCTAGAACCATTTTCAAAATTGGAACCATTTTCAAAAAAGGAAAGATTTTCAAAATTGGAACCATTTCAAATCTGAAACCAATTTCAAAATTGGAACCATTTTTTATTTTGGAACCGTTATAAAAATTTGAACCATTTTCAAATTTAAAACCATTTTCAAAATTGGTACCATTTTTAAATTTGGAACCATTTTCAAAAGAATAAAAAAGAACGAAAAAAAGAAAAAAGAAAATGCAAACAAAAGAAAAACGAAAACGAAAAAAGAAACAGAAAAGAAAAAAGAAACGAAAAGAAAGAGAAAAGGAAAAAAGAAAAACAGAAAAGAAACAAAGTAGAAAAAAAAAGACAAACTAAGCATGCTACTATGGGCCGGCCCGCTAGGTTGCGCCCGTTAGCGGCGCTACGCGTACGCGCCGCTAACAGGCGATATATAGGAATCGCCCCGCACAACACACCACCATCGTGTTATCAGCGGAACCAGTCACACCACTTTTTGTGTTGCTTAACAATTCGGCCCGGTTAGGGCTTACCCCGGCCTGGCATAGGAAATTTGCGGTCTGTGCTTGGACTAATCCGCTGGCACGCACGGGAGGCCCGTATGAAGGAGATATTAGCCGCCAGGCGGCGGATTTGAGCTAGAAATCGGCCCTCTAAAAATTTTCTGCATAGGAGGAGGATAAGGGTACAACTTTTAGGTTTCCCTTTGAAAAGGTCACTCCACCGTCGCGAGCGCTCCACGTGGTGGCTCTCCGAGCTAGCGAAATTCGATTCGATGACAGCGACGCGCATGAGACTATCCATAGTGGGGGTATCATAGGTAGTATCATGCATGGCATGTTGGCAAAGATCTGATTTGGCACACCAATTAATGAGGAAAGAGATCATAGTGATATGTTACGGTATCAACACGTAAAATAAGATATTTTAATATCATGTAAATCTAGTACATATTTGTATTGAGATTCTACAAATCATTAAATAAGGTGTGTATATGATACTACGCATTATAGAGGTAGTATCATACACAAGTATCATATGCATGATACCACTGTATGATACTCCCCACTATGACTAGTCTGAGCGCAGGAGCGAACATGGAGGCGCACGTCTCGGGTACGCACGTCTCCTGTCCACGTACGGCTCTGTTTGTTTCTAGAGTTTCTTTAGGGATTGGTGGAGATTATCCCGGTCAAACCCATAAATCCCCACATGTCGCAAAACATCGTTTGTTTCTAGTGTACTGGAAAGGTTTTATCCTCACCTTTCCTCACAAATCTCCAAACTCTAGTGCATTTTTCTCAATCACCAATACACTACCCCTACCTAGTGGATTGGATCCCCAATCCCATAGGGGATTGGGTGAAGCTTGGAGTTTCACCCAGTCCAATAGAGGATTATCCCCACCAATCTCATAAAATACCCTAGTAACAAACAAGGCCTACGTCTTTTGCTAGTTAGCTCCAGCGTTTGCGTACGTTCGAAAGCTCCCGACGTAGGTATCTGGTTGTGCTACAATCTGAGGCATTAGCATCTATTACACGCAAAGAGTACAAGAAATATATAGCATGTTGTACAAAACACATAGAGAAGGATGTACAAACTACTTCCTCCGTTTCCAAATATAAGATGTTTTAGACTTTGTCCACATACACATATATACAAATATATCTAGACAAATTTCATGTGTATGTTCACTCATTTGTATATGTATCTAGACAACATGTGTAACATCTAAAACATTTTACATTTAAGAACGGAGGGAGTATATATTAGGGAGTGCAAAATACAAAAAATGTGGTGTACAAATTGCACAGAACTAGTAGTACATAACACACAGAACACGATGTACAACCTACATAGAACAGGTAGTACCAACTACACATAAAAGAAGATGTACAAATTAAACAGAACTAGGAGTACATATCACACAGATGATTATGTACAAAGTAAACAGAACATAGTTACAAAATACACAAAACACGAAGTACAAAAATATATTGATACAGTTAGTACAACTACACAGAAAACGGAGTACAAAAATACACAGAACAGGAAGTACGAAGTACACAGAAGTGGAAGTACAACGTATGCAGAACAGAAAGTACAAACTATACACAACCGGGAGTAAAAAAATAAGTTCGTCAAAACCTATCAATATGGGATCAATATGGGATCTAGTTTTGAAGATCTCAATGCGAGGAGTCCAAAAGTGAAAACGGTTCGCAATTTGGATGAGCGGTTCTCAGGATATTTCGTTTTGAAATTTCGATTTTGAAAAATTAAAGGAAAATGCTGCCCTCCCACCTCCCGTATATCTTTCTCTCTCATCCTCCCCACTTTTAATCTAGTAGCAACACTTAGCGGACATGCAAACAATCGAGGGGGCCGAGAAAGGAGAAGACGACACTTGTCGCGACGAGAACGAGCGTGAGGTTCACTTTGCAAAGGGAACCCTTTTTCTAGTGATTTCCGGAGGATGAGGATGATGGGCAATCCCTAACCGACGCACCCCCTCGTGTACGTTGTGGTTCACTGATTCCTTATTTGGGCCGGCCCATTTCTTTTTTTCAGATCGTTTTTTCTGGTTTTAGGAATATTCTAGAAAGTTCTAGTTCATTTTTTTCTAATTTACTGGTTTTTTCTGGTTTTCGGTCGTTCTATATTTTTTGGTTGTTTTTTGTTTTTATTTTTATTTTTTAAAAGCTTGATTTTTTTATTTTATGAAAAATGTTCATTTTTTGAAAACTTTTTTTTTAAATGGTTCATTTTCAAAAATGGTTCATTTTTTAAATAATTCATATTTGAAAATGGTTCAGATTTTCAAAGGTTCATTTTTTAAATTGGTTCATTTTTCAAATTTATGAACCATTTTTAAATTTATAAACATTTTTCTTGACTTTTTGAAATCTAGAAGATTAAAAAAAGAGAACCGAAACTGGAGAGGAAACTTCCTGGCCGGCCCACGCGGGTCAACCTTCGGTCGTTTTCGTGCTAACCAACGCTAAGAGCGCTGTATAGGGGCACCCGAGGATGATGAGGGGCAGTAGATGAGAGCATCTCTATCGGATTTCGTAAAAGTTGGTACCATAAAATAAGTTCGCGAGTAAACCATAAATCGTTTCTACGGTACCAGAGGTATCCTCCCAAAACAAATAGCTCAAAATTAGCCCAAGTATCACGCGGGACCCACCTATCATTGGATAATCCTTATCATTTCCTTTTTCTTCTCTGCCCATCTCCTTCCCTAAGGACTCAATGGTTCAGTCGATAGCAGAGCCATTTAGGCGGTGATGTGCACGGGAGACGGGTGGAGGACTGCGAGGTGTTGTCGTTCAATTGTGTGTGTAATTCAGACCAGACCAAACCGCCTGGTTACGTAGATGGAAGAACGACGTGGGCGAGTCAAGGAAGGGGATGGTGGAGCTCCTGCTCGAGGTGGAGAACGGCTAGGGTGGGGTGGAGCATGGGGACTGCAGGGATCCCGCTCGCGATGGAGGAAGGCGGGGTTGGGACGAAGTAGGGGCGACGGGGATCCCACTCACGATGGAGAAAGGAGGGGTAGGGTGGAGCAGGGGTGGCGGCGCTCCTGCTCACGGTGGAGAACTACGAGTCACGCGTGCGAGCTCTAATGCTCGCGATGGAGGATCCATGCAGAGTGTGCTGGTGTGGTGATTTGTGGCGGCACGTCCGAAAAGTTCTCTCCTGTCAACTGTTTTTTATTTATTTACGGTTTACTGAAAAATCAACCCTCATACTGGGAATGTTGGGCACGTGGGGGTCAATTTCCAAGAAACTGTTAAAAAATATGGTACCAACCATTTTGCGGGATCTATTCAATGCTTTTTTCGACCAAAACAGTAAAAAAGGAGTTATTTTATAGTTTTGGTCGATTTACGGGATCTATTAGAGATGCTCTAAGGCCAATGGAGATGAGGATGAGGATAAATGAATGATGACGGTGGAGGAGGATTGACCGTGGTAGAGTAGGAAATGCTGGAGAGGAGCAGAGCTTCATAGCCTTGTGTGTATCGTGAGTAAGGGTGTCAAGCGGTCATCCCTCAAGTCCCGCAAAACACAATATTAGTTCAAAACGAGCTAATTTTGTGGAGAATATTACAACTACCCAAACGTATCTTGACTAGGAAGCAGGGCGGATCGGGAGCCGCCCTGCAACCTGAATCGTGAGTGAGAGAAGAGAAAGAGAGAGATACATGTGGCCCGTCATATAGGTATTCTTCTCACGCGATAGACGAGCAAGCGACCTGGCCGATGGGATTGGCCAGGCAACATGAGATTTTTACTTGCGTGAAGTAGCGGGGCCCACGAACACTCTGATCTAGTCAACGGTTTTTTAAGAGTCATTTATTTGTATTAAAAAATTAAGAGATACAACTATATAGTTTGAAAATCATGTTTGATAATTAAAATAATCTCTTGACTTCATGTAGCACAAGACAAACACATTCAAATATGTCATAAATAAAATGTTTCTATTCATCTTGTAATTTATTTTAGCACTTTGCAGATTTTATTCCGCGGTGTATAGAAATTGTACATATGTTTCATGTAGTTCATACAACGCCTGAAAACTGCTCACAGCCACTGAGACACTCTACAGGCAGAAACAGAATATGAAATAGTATACTCCGACGTCCATAGAGGAATGCTAAGTATTTTTGAAAAGTATCTATATTTAATAAACGGGTAAACACCTACTCTCTCCGTTTCTAAATGTAAAATGTTTTATGTGTTTCACGTGTTGTCTAGATGCATATTAAAATGAGTACACATACATACTAAAATGTGACTAGATACATTTATATACCTATCAATGTAGACAAAGGATTAAACATTTTACATTTAGAAACGTGTATAATTCCTTTGTAAGTCAACGGAAAAAATATCACCTTAACAAACTATATTTACTAGTGAACAAATAATATATTCACGAAAAATTCCTATAACTGATGCCTGGAATTTCTATTGACAAAATACATAAGGAACTTCTAATACGATACTATAATTACAAAATAAAAAATGAGTGAAAAAAAAGAGAAATCCAATTCAACTTTATTGGGCCGGCGTTTTTCCCAGTCTGGCCATCCCGTGTCACGTTCATTAATCTTCTCTAATGATCTTGCGTTTTTTGGGATTCTGGTACAACAACGACCTTTATAATTTGGTTCCGTGAAATCTATTGATGGCGTATCCTTGATGCAATCTTCACTTGATGTCAATGGAATAAATGTGTGATTTTTCTTATGTGCAAAAATTCACACTTTCATAGCGGTTTACAGTATAACATAAGTCACCGTTTTCACTGAAATATGTGGCTTTTCTCCAAGTTAAATAGCGCTTAATGTGTCATCATATGCAGTTTTATACTCGTAAAATTAGTATAGTTGTCATGACCAAGTGTCTTTTCTACACAATTTTGTATACAGAATGGATATATGGAAAATAACTATAGTACAATTATCAATTATGTGATTCGCTATTAAAAGTTGATCAATATTTTTTTTGTTACAACTCATTGATCTTAGAGACCTCCGGTGTGCCTGCGCTTTGCACTCGTATATGGAATGCAATATCACACCGCAATTCAACCACAATCTGACCTCAAAGAGATAGCCATACTACTCAACTCAACAGCTTAATATCAAGAAAATATCAAGTACACCGGCCTCCTCAACAACTCAATATCACAAGTAATCGAGACATCGAGTATGCACACAGTCAACTTATAGTAAAAGAAAAAGGAAATTCAAAATCCAAGGCACACAGTAAAATATCAACCACTGCCCTGGCAACACATTGCCGCGACAAATTCTCCAAAAGCAACGTCCTTTTCAATAAGGTAGCCACACACAAGTGTTGCTTTTGGCGGATCCAGTCAAAGACTAGGTCATGAATATTCACTCTGAAGAGTTGGACTAAGCAAATTCCTTCATCAAGGTACGTGTCGGAGCACCGCATTGCGAGTATGATCAACAAAGGTCAGGCTAAGGGTTTTTGCCTCAGAGCTCATGTCTCTATACTAAAATAGCACCACCAAAACTCAACCGCGCTTGTTGTCGCATCCGCTTGACCACCTTCTTCATTCCTTCCATCTTTGACTCTGTTGAACACAGATAGATGTTCCAACAACGAATCTCAAAACATGCACGAGAACCATAGACCACGACATTCCTTAATGTCTTCAGCGTGAATGTCGGTTATTCCAACCAATGCCGGCCTTCACAGTTATGACGTGATAAATGCCACATGACCAAAAATTGTGACTATATGATTTTGTTGACCAGCGACGACCCAAATGACAGGCTCCGCCAAAACCCACATAAAGGGCCCGTCCGATAGACCCATGAGGTTCTCGCCATTGGCTTACGATGGATAGAGCTTTGAAGGGCCAGAAATAAGACTAGTCACGGTGGGAGTAACATGAGTAGTAACATTAGTGCCACGTAGACGAAAAATCTGATTTGGCAGATAATTAATGAAGAGAGAGATGATTGTGGTAACATAATATGTGGTAACATAATATGTTACCGTAACATCACACATTTCAAGTCAAGATGAGTGTGCAACTTATTAAATATGACACTACACAAATATTACTCTCCACTATGAAGGCAGTAACTTAGAGTAGTAACATATGCATGTTACTAGTCTAAGTTACTCCTCGTTGTGAGCAGAAGCTACAATACTGACGAGAATCTCACTAGACTGTGTGGATAAATCCTTGAAATCGGTTAACAAAAAAGTCGTACGGCATTTGTTTGGTCAACTTAGCTCGGTGGTGATTCAACTATTTTGTAAAGTCGATGTCCAATCTTTGAGAACCGATTTTTCTAACAGCCGACAAAACCTCCAAAATTTCGTGATAGATGGTGCCTACATCGAAATTTGGTGTATGAGTAAACCACAACACCGAGTGGGATATGTTGCACTCTCTCGGTAAAGCCTGCGATAAAAAACATTTCAAAACTATACTCTTATTTCAAACCCTTACAAATCCTCCCTTATTTCTAACTACGACTACACACAGCTCCCCACCCATTATAACGGAGGGGGGTTTCAGCCTCCACGCTGTCCCTGCCTCCCACCCTGTCTCCAACATTCCATTTGATGTTTTGAACCATTCTCTGTTCACTACATATAGTGCCTACTAGACGACGCCAGTACAATGCAGAGAACGATGGTTCTCCGGTTCTCCGACCACTCATCTGAGGCTGTTCACGAAGGCCAGGAGCGACTCGACGTCCCTCTTCTCGGACGGGTACTTGATGGGCCTCGCGGTGCGGCTGGGGAAGAGTAGGATCGTCGGGAAGCTCTGCAGCTGCAGCTCTGCCTGTGCGAAGGGCTTCTGCTCGCCATCGGCGCGGAACTTGGCCACCTTGATGCCTGACCCACTGAGCTTCTCGGCCAGCTGAACGTAGGAAGCCTCCATCGCCTGCAACATCACACCATCGATTCAGCAAACCATGTTCTGAGTTTTTTATGCAACTGAAAAAAAATATCAGCTAGACTTGACATGTAAGTACCTGGCAGTACGGGCACCAGGGAGCGTAGAGGACTGTGAGCCACGGCTCTGTGCGGTTCTCGAGCCGCAGGAGGTTCTCGATACCGGGACGGGTGAGGTTGACGATGGCTTGGCTCTGGAAGATGTCAGGAGCGCTGGCCTCAGCGGAGCCATTGCCGTTGACACCGACCTTAGGTGCCTGACCATCCTTCTCGATGTTGCCCTTGTGGAGGCCGCACTCCTTGGCCGTGGCGTCCTCCCACCACCACCTCCCTTCCCTCTCGTGCTGCCCCGGCAAGACAGGCCTGGTGCACGGCTCGCACCCAATGGAGACGTACCCCTGAACAGAAAATTCAGTACACGATGGTCAGTTACCTGTGCATATGATCAATCCCCAAATTACAACTCCGCAACAGCACATACTTGAGCATGCAGGGTGTTCACGGGAACATCCATGGTCCTGAGGAAGGTCCAGACGTCCTTGCCATCCACATTGGCTACAGGGTTCCACTTTATCAAGCTACCGGCTCCACCATCCAGCCCTTCAAAAGAAGGATCAACCTGGATCCACACAAAATTCAATCAATTTTAGGCATCAAAACATGAAGACACTACATCAAAATGCAATTAGTGTCATGGCGCATGAACATACCTGAACAATAGGGATGCTCGCCCTGGTGCCAGGGGACTGGTCCTTCCTCTGCCCGGTGATCCAGGCCTTGAGACCCTTGAGGGCTTTCCTGAGTGGCCGCACCTTCCTCACCCTGCAGCACTCCTGGTGGCCGTCCTCGTAGAAGGAGAAGAGGCCCTTGCTCCTCACAAGGTCCTGCACCTCGCCGGCCTCCGGGAACATGTACTCGATGTGGATGCCGTAGTGCTTCTCCACCTTGTCGAAGAGCTGGTACGTCTCCGGGTTCAGACGCCCCGTGTCGAGGCTGAAAACCCTGAAGGGCCTCCCGGTCAGCTTCGCGTACTCGATCAGCGCCACATCCTCGGCACCGCTGCACAACCGAGAGCGAATCGACGTCAATGAAATGCCAAAAACTTCCTTGTGCGTGTGATGAAAGATTTGTCAATGCAGAACTCTACGTCGGAGTTCAGATAAGCTAAATGCTGTTGTCGTTTGTGTGACACTAAAACAGGTGCAGAGCCATGCCCTTTTCCACCGGATACCATATAGGATTTGCAATGCACCACGAACAATCGAGTGGTTTGGTATTATTAATAAAGTATGGATGAGATAGATCATTCGTGTTATTCCAGGCCGGCTTTAAATCAAAAGTGAGGTTGATACGTAACGGAATCTATGAGGCTGCTGTCCACTTTTTTGCACCAGAGCTTTACTCTATTCCGTATGATAATCGAGCATCTATTATGTCCGCTTGTGCGTGGTTGGTAGGCCATGATTCTAGCTTTGGGTCTCCGACAACGGACAAAATGAACCTGGACGCTCTCACAGTTTTGTTCACCCGTCTAGATACATCGGTTGAGAACCAGGAAATAGGCGAGTTTCTTGCCAACCAAACTCGACCTGAGACCCGACCCACTTTCTATTTTAATACTCCGTAGAAAGTCCTAGTTATAGGGCATGAATAAATATCACCATCAGGAACCACCAAAACGAACGACTCCTCCTGCAGACCCACTTGTCAGTAGCATAATGACCAAAGCCGCCATTGAGATCACAATCGTGCACTGAGTTATCAGCTGAGGATCAGGCTAGCAAAACCAGGAATTTCCACGACCACTCGTTCGGAAGCTACCGAGATGCCCACGGGTACTGAACCCAACCCACCGTGAACAACACGAGACGAGATGAGCTAAACGGGTTGTATAAGTAGTACGCTAGGATCCGAAGCCTCGTAAAATACATGATCAGTAGCAGTACGAGGCATGAGTTGTGCGTGTGTCTCACCTGAAGGCGATGGCGATTTCGGACCCAAACATGTCGAGCGCCCGATCCATGATCTCCAGCGGCGACGCGCCCAGCAGCTCCTGCGCCAGGGCCTCGTAGTCCACGGCCGCCGCGGTGGTCTCTTCCTCCACGGGCGCCACCGGCGCTGAGGCCGCCGAGGCAGACACCGGCTTCCTCGAAGGCTCCACCGCGCACAGCGGCCGCACCGCCCTCGCGCGCTGGCTCTTCGCCACCGCCGGGCCCGACGGAACCACGGCCACCTGCGGCCTTACGGTTCCAATTTTCGCGGCTGCACGGGCAAAAGCAGTGAGGAAATTTAGACGGATTGTTTCTCCTGAGCGAATGCAGATGAATTCCTACGGAAACAGCCCAATTTAACATCGAGACATTCGAACGATTCACACAATTTCTCAAATTCAGACAAATAAATTGCAAAATGTATCGACGGAACACGCTGTATGCCAACATCAGTTCCACAAATTTGAAACTACCAATAGACGTACCGAGCCTGATTTTCCGCTAAACCCTCAAATTCAGAAAACAAAATTTGAATGAAGGAAAGCGGAGCTGAAGAACAAGGATCCTCACCTTTGAGATCGCGTAGGGCGATCGAGTGCGACGAGATGGAAACAGTAGCGGAAGCCATTGATTACGGCCGAATCCTTCTGCCCTCTCAAATTCGCGCTCCGAGTTGGCAAATGCGTTTGACTCCTGTGTTTTTCTGTGGCGTACGGGGGAAATGGGCCTTACATATAGCTCGGGCGGGAGCCTAGGTTCGTTGTATCTGGACGGGTTCCGGGAGGAGCAGCCGGAGGGGAGTCTTCTATTGGCGGGGGGCGCGTGAGGATTCCCTGGCCGATCGAAGCAGTGGCGTCACTTCGCACCGCGGAAAGGGCTACGGTACGTGGGCGCCACACGGCAGCGAGATCAACATTGGATCTGCTGAGTTGGACGGGTGTGTGGCCGGGCGTCTGGATGCCTCGCTCCGCATACTGCCGTCCACCTCACTTCTCTTCATGGAATACATGCTAAATTAGGCTAGTATTGATTAATTTGAAAAAGTGGTACTCACTATATCCATATTAATTATGCGCTGAATCTGATATATCTAAACTTGTCTCGGAATCGGATGTATCTAGCACTAAAATATATATAGGTACATCGGATTATTATTATTAATGTCAATTTGTACTCCTATAGGAAGGACGACCGAACACATCAATTGTTTTCCGCATTCGCTACTTTCACACGTTTAGATGTTTCGTCATCCGTGAAAATTAGGTATGATCTCTATGTGATCCCCTAATTTTTATTGTTGTTTTTCTATTTTTCAGCTCTTTAATTTCCTAATTTCCAGGCTTGCAAATATATGTGCGGCCTATGCATGTGTTTTTTCCTCCGCAACCACAACCACGGGCTAGAGAGATAAAATGATTTCATAATGTGTGATTTTCCTCTAAAATAATTGCAACAGTAACTACATGCGTGGGACTGTTTCCGGGCGGCTTCTTAGCACCGCGTGGTGCCGACGGGAAGTGATGAAGTAGAATTGACTAAAAACACTCCTCATGGCTCCCACCGGCGCCCCCCACCCACCCTCCACCTTCTAGCCATAATCGCCGGCGATCTCCTTCTCCGGTGACCCTCTCCCAATTCTAAACCGATCATCTTCTCCCCCCCGTCGTCCTACACACGCACATCCCAATCTCCATGGCGGTTCGTGCAACGGTTCCTCTTGGGTTGGATTTCTCTTCAGGTGAGAGTTTTGCCAAGGAGGTCTGGCGAACATGCCGACGCAAGGTTCACCCAACTCCGGGATCTGGTAGCTTTGTTATGGTGGCTTCTTTTGGTCGTGCGTCTTTCAAGTTAGATGCAGTTTCTGTGAGCTATGCTTTGGAGTCCGCCTTGGGTGGTTCTGCTGGAGATCTTAGGGTTTCTCTTCTTCGGGATCGAGTGTTCTCGTTTGAAGTCTCCTGCAAATCTGTGGGTTTTCTGATCAGCTCGCTGAGATCCTATACTTCTAAGCATTTCAAGTGTTTCTTTCATCTATGGGGTTTTGGCGGCCCGAATTGGCTTAGAGAGTATAATTATTGGCAAAGAGAATGTGCCGGTGAATGGATCTTAGCACAACGTACTCGTCTCCGTCGTCCGCGGCGGCGGCAGGTCCGTCGCACGCTGGCGGCAGCCACACTGCCGAGACGAGATCCCGATCCGTTAGTTTCGTCCACTCCTGAATCTCCGGCCATTCAGCAGTTAATTCGTTTTGGATCTTTTGATCCGTTTTCGGTGCAAGTTACATCCGCAATTCACGTGCATGTACCATGCCCAGAGGCGCCACTGCCAAATCCAAATTCTACTCTGTATGGGCTGACTGCTGAGCCCGATAGTGAGCAATCAAACGCAGATGCCTCTGCTAGGGAGAGAACCCCTGATCCGGCCTTTGATCACATGGCCCAGGAAATGGCATGGGCCGTTTGGAAGTGTCAGCGTTGCCTTAGTATGGACCATGATACTGCTAGCTGTGCTAATCAGATTCGTTGCCGTCATTGTTTTTTCTATGGCCATATCCGCAAAGATTGCTTGAAACGGAAACGTGCAAAACCACAGATTTGGGTACCAAAACAGACAAGGACTATCCAAAACAGTTTACAGCAGCATCTACCGTCACATCAGCAGCCTCGAGAGCAGCAGCAGCAACAGGGGGCACAGCCGCCACAACAGCAGATGCAAACACTGGTAATTTCAGATGTTTTGAACTCTGCAGCCTCTTCAGTTTCAGTCCAGGAGATACAGATGTCGCGGGACGCTGAAACGATAGCTCCAGCAGTTGTCGTAATGCAGGATGTTGCAGTTCAGGTGCATATGGCTGAGATAGAGAATGCGGTTGATCCAGTACTGCCACAGGTTACTGCAGAACAACAAGTTGGGGCACTAGCTGATACAGTTGCTTTGCTAGAGACAGAGGAGGTCCCGGTGCCAGTTGAGCCGGAACCTGAGCTTCCAATGGTGCAGCCCGTTTTGGAGAATGCAGGCAAGAGATCTTGGACCGAGGCTTTTGTAGAACCGACAGCTTCCTTTGCTCCAGCAAACAATGCAGTTCGGACAGTTAGCTCTTCACTGATTGTGGTGCCCCACACTTCCCAGCCTCAGCCTGAGCCAGTCGTACAAGAAGAACCAGTTCCTTTTGTGTTTGAAGCACCCGCTGCTCGTGTCACCCAAGCAGAGCCAAGAAGGCAGAAACTCCAAAGGTGGATACCGAGGTCAAAAGATGCACTAGAAGCTCTGTGAAGAACAATGGTTTCAGGGCTCCGTCCATGCAGGAACAGCCAGCTCGCAAGCGTGCCAGAAAGCCCACAGCGGTTTCTCATGCCAGAGGAAGGAAGCAATCACAAGCACATACAGAGCAGGAGCAGCAGCAGATGACGCCGCCTATCCCTATCCCTGTGATGCAGCAGATTGGCGCAATGTTGGACATTGCACCTGAAGCACTGACAGCCCAGCAGCTTATGGCTGTTGGAAATGAGGAGAATACCCATGGTTCCAATGAATAGAGACATCCTATACAGAATTTGGAAAATAATGGGTTGGAACATAAGGGGTCTGAATGCTGAATCGAAGCAATTAGCTGTAAAAGAAAAATTAGATGAGTGTGGTTGTGCTGTAGCATGCTTCCAGGAAACAAAAAAAGAGTCTTTTGATCTGAAGTTTATAAAGAAAATGTGCCCGCGCAGGTTTGACAACTTTGCCTATTCTCCATCTGTTGGTGCCTCCGGAGGAATTTTGGTTGTGTGGAATTCATCTATTTTTCAAGGTACATTGGTAGAAGTAAAGCGATTTGGGATCGTCATTTCATATAAGTCGGCACACACAGATTTAACTTGGACTTTGGTAGTAGTATATGGTCCTTGTGCTGGCAGGGAAAGAGATGAGTTTGTTCAATGGTTATACGATATTCAAATCCCAGATGATGAGTTGTGGCTATTTATGGGTGATTTTAATTTCATTAGATCACAAGAGAACAGGAACAGGCCTGGAGGGGACGTCAATGATATGTTCTTGTTTAATGAGATCATTAGCCACCTGGGTATTCTGGAACTTCCAATTAAAGGAAGGTCATATACATGGTCTAATATGCAAGATACTCCTCTATTGCAGCAATTGGATTGGGTCTTCACCACACCTTCCTGGACCACAAGCTTCCCAAATACTTTAGTATATCCACTTGCTAAACCCACCTCTGATCATACTCCCTATGTGGTTAATATTGATACTTTCATACCTAAAGCAAAAGTGTTTCGGTTTGAAAATTACTGGGCAGACCAACCAGGTTTTCTGGAATGCGTAAAGCAGTCCTGGGAGAAGGACATCAGGGGTAATTCGGCAGCTGCTATTTTATCTGGCAAGCTCAAAAGGATGAGGTATGATCTCAAGAAATGGCACACTAGTATTTCCAGGCTCAAGGGGCTTATTACAAACTGCAATATGGTAATACTTTTCCTGGATAATCTTGAAAACCAAAGGCCCCTTTTCAGAGCTGAAATGAACTTCCGGAAAATTGTTAAGCTGCAATATGAAAAGCTACTGATGGCGCAATGCAAGTACTGGAAGAAACGATGCACAATGAGATGGATGAAGTTGGGAGAGGAGAATACCAAGTTCTTTCATGCTATGGCCACGGATAGATACAGAAGAAACACAATTGCTCAGCTACAAACAGATGATGGTAGGATTGTTACGAATCATGATGAGATGGCTGCTGTAGCCTGGAATTGCTACAGGGCTAGGATGGGGACTGCCAATGGGATTCACATGAATTTCGATTTATCACAGCTTTTACAGCCAGTGGATAATCTAGATTCCCTAACTGCCCCCTTCACTAATGAGGAAATGGATAAAATTATTGCAAAAATGCCTCCTGATAAGGCACCAGGCCCTGATGGTTTTAATGGGCTATTCCTCAAAAAAGCTTGGCATATCATCAAGCATGATTTCTATAATCTTGCAAAACAGTTCCAGGATGGTGGATTGGACCTGAAGTGCATCAATACATCTCTAATAACTCTTGTTCCCAAGAAGCAATCGCCTGAGCACATGAATGATTATAGGCCTATCTCTCTTACAAACTGTTGTTTGAAATTCCTTACTAAGTTGGCTGCCGACAGGTTACAGGAGGTTATTTTGAGATGCATACATAAAAATCAGTATGGTTTTATTAAGGGGAGGACCATACATGATTGTGTTGCTTGGACTTTTGAGTATATACATCAATGTAAAACTGCCGGGAGGAAAGTGGTAATTCTTAAACTGGATTTTGAGAAAGCATTCGATACCTTAGAGCATGATGCTCTGTTTCAAATCTTGAGACACAAGGGCTTCAGTGAGAAGTGGATAGAAATGGTCAAGAATATTTTGGCTTCTGGATCTTCTTCAGTGTTACTAAACGGCGTGCCGGGGAAGCAATTTTTCTGCAAACGTGGAGTGAGACAGGGAGACCCCCTGTCCCATTGTTATTTGTCCATGGAGGAGATCTCTTACAGTCAGCTGTTAATGACTTATTGGCCAGGGGTGAAATTTCCCTGCCCATAGAAACAGGGGATCCTGATTTCCCAATTGTACAGTACGCCGATGATACGCTGCTCATTGTCCCGGCAGAGGCTGATCAGTTAGACAGATTGAAAATACTGCTACAAAAATTTGGTGAGTCCACAGGACTAAGGGTAAACTATCACAAATCATGTATGTTACCTATCAACCTAAATGAGACAGAACTGGCAGCTCTTGCCGAAGGTTTTGGTTGCACGGTGGGCACATATCCATTTCCATATTTGGGCCTCCCTCTAGGCACAACTAAACCCCGTATTCAAGATCTCACCCCTTTGGTAGACAGATTAGAAAGAAGACTGAATGCCACATCAATTTTCCTGGCTTACGGTGGTCGCTTGCAGCTTATACAGTCGTGTCTCTCCTCAATGCCTATATTCTTCTTGTGTTCTTTGGACCTGCCAGCAGGAATCATTCAGGCCATTGAGAGGATCTTGAGGCATTGTTTGTGGCGTGGAAATAACCCAGAATCAACAAAGCAGTCGTTGGCAAGATGGGAGATGGTGTGCCGGCCGAAGATGAGTGGTGGCTTGGGCATTCTGGATTTAAAAACGCAGAATAAAGCTCTGTTGTTAAAGCATTTACATAAGTTCTATAACAAGGCAGATGTTCCTTGGGTGAAACTCGTCTGGAAATATTATGAAAATGAGGTGCCACATGCTGCTAGATTATGTGGGTCTTTTTGGTGGAAGGACATCATGAGGCTCAGCGATGACTACAGAAATATCTGCTCCATTGAAATTGGAAAGGGTGATACGGCTTTGTTGTGGTCAGATAAATGGAGGAATGTCATACTAGCAGAGGAGTTCCCTAGACTATACTCCTTTGCACTAGACAAGCAGATCTCTGTGCGGGAGGCGATGGACATGGAGGACATCTCTCAGCTATTTTACTTGCCGCTATCAAGTCAGGCATATGTGGAAATGCTTAAATTACGGGAGGAACTTAATAATCTGGTTTTGCATGAATCAGGCTCAGATTGCTGGAAGACTATATGGAAGGAGGGGAAATATACCTCAAGTTTATATTACCATCACACCTTCCGAAACCAGGTGGTGAGTAAGCTCTTTTCTCATATCTGGAAAAGTAAATGCCTATTGAGGATCAAAGTGTTTGCTTGGTTGTTACTCAGCGATAGACTCAATACGAGAGATATGCTCAGAAGGAGACAGTGTAATGTCACTAATGTGTTGCACTGTGAATTATGCCCTACGGGACAAGTGGAAGATTGGCAACATCTTTTCTTTCAGTGCAACTTCAGCGTCCGAATTTGGAATTACTTGCAGATTGAGTGGGGGCAGGGAGATGTTATGGAGGAAGTGGTACAACATGCAAGAAAAGAATTTGACAAGCCTTTTTTCTTTGAGGTTATTATCATAGCTTGCTGGCATATATGGAAACAGAGGAATGCAGCAATTTTTGAAGGAGTTCTGCCTACCTTTCGGTCGTGGAAGGCTGCATTCACTCATGACATCACTCTTCATGTTTGTAGGGTGAAGAAGAAACACACTCACATTCTAACACAATGGATTGACAATCTCTTGTAAATTTTGTTTTTCCTTCTTTGCCTACGGGCTTTGTAAATCTGTAATTATGGGGGTGAATGGTTAATAAAATACTGTAGGGCTTTTGCTCTACAGTCTTTAGGTTCAAAAAAAAGCACCGCGTGGTGCCGGTGGACGCCTAGGTGGCGGCAGCAAGCTGGACCTCCACCGTACATTCAGTCTGGTGGTGGCGATTTGCACATCCCCTTCGCCGAAGACAGAGTTCGGATCTCCTCTCGGCGGCGGTGTGGCTACCTAGTGGCTCAAATATTGCCTTTTCCGGTGGATTCTAGGGCTTGCAGCCGTGCTGGGGCAAAAAATCTCTGCTTGAAGCCGACAATGGCGATGCCTGCGGACGTCGTCGCCTCCTTGGGGCGTCGTCATGGCCATGCCCGTGCTTTCCCGACTCGAGCCCCGGGGGAACCCTAGACTCGGCTCGCAGGATCGAACAATGGTGCCACCACAACATCCTCCCCTCCTTGGAGGCGTTGTTTAGGTCACTTTTGGAGTCCCTCGGGTGGCAAGATAGAGTCGATGGAAGCCGCTCGGAGTGTTGGCCTCCGGAGCACAATGTTAGGTTGGGTCTTGCAATCCACCCGCCGACTTTTTTTTTTGAACCTTTTTAGGCGCTTATGGGTAGGCGACATGTTGATCCGCACCATCCTGTTGTCAGCGGTGTGCTATCGAAGTTTCCTGTGTTGGTCGTGACACTGTCTGGGGGCTACGTGTCTTGCCCCCTCGTTGTTCGTGGCGGGAAACAATGCAAGGCGAGTCTCCGACATGTGGTTGTCGTGTGTGTATGTTATAGTCATTCTTTGCGTTGTTTAGACTTATTTGTTGTTTATTTTAATCAATGATACACATGTTGTGCATATTCTAGAAAAATAACTACAAGCTTTGATCCCATGAAATTGACCCTGTCGCCTTATAATACCAAACAGAGAGAGTAATTGTGATAACCCGTATTTTCAGGTTATTAATTAATTTAAGTTAAATAATATTTTACTACTACTTATTTTGGTTTTTGAAAATCTCTTGTGTTTAAAATAGTTTTAAATTGTGCTAGCCTTTTACCTGATCTATCGATGGAGCAAATTAGAAGTGTACGTGCATGCATACATAGATGATCCTCACCATGCATGACGTGAGGGAGTGTGTCAGCTAGAGACCAACGTGGCTTCATGCTACTGGATTAGTCAGCATTTTGCCTTGTCCTACGTGTACCTGTGCATGGCAGTCAGCCTGTGGCTGAATGACACGTTGATGAGAGACCTTTGACTCAGCTGGAGGGCCAGCAGCTAGACGTTTCTTCCGCCGTTCGAAAGGTCACAACGACTCAGATATTTCAGTCAGCGTTTCCTTAGCTTCGTCGAAGGAGCCAAGCGACGGGCGGCACCTGAAGATATTTTGGGCCGGCGACCGACGATCGTCTTCTATAATTACCCTTGCCATATCCGCTGCTGCTGCCGTGTTTTCCTCCTACACCTCAAAATCGATCCAGTGAAGGATATTTAGCAGAGTGAGATCGAGTGAGAGAGAGAGGCTACGACGAGCTGGTGTGTATATCAGTGGAGCTGAATATAATCGCAAGGAGACGCAGCTGGAATACGGAGAGGAAATTAGAGAGCGACGCCGGTGCGATGACACCGGTGCTGGCGATGGTGGTGATTCTACCACACGGCGGCGTGAGAGTGGCAGAGCTCGCTGGTTGAGTTGGAGCAGGCGATTCAAGGACTTGGCGTCTTATGTTGGTGATGTTCTTCATGGCGTTCTGGTGTTTGAGCTCGTATCTGTTCAACATCGTTATTATTTGAAAGCCGTGGCATAGCTAACTGAGGCAAGCAGTTCTTATCTCTCTCATATAGTTTTGTAGAATATACTTTGATTAATATGCGTGATACCCTGAGTGGTACGAGTTATGTGTTGATATACGGGGCTAACGCGCCGGTGTCGTTACGGTGATGGATCCGTAGGAGCCACCGGTACGAGCCGGGCTTAGCACGTATTTTTGACATGGAAATGAACTCAACGTTTTTATAAAGAAAACTTGGTGTTACGAAGGTGATCGTATTGTACCGGTCACAGTACAGGTATGGGACTGTCTGAGTTCTCCGTGAGGGGCGGCCCTTGAATGGAATGTGTCGGTGATGGATCCGTAGGAGCGACCGACACGAGTAGGTCAGGGTGTCAGGTGTCCGAGCGGGTAAAAGGGCTCTGCTCGTTCTGGAATCCTGTGTGATTCTGGGCGAGACTGTCGACGTCGGAGTACCCCTCTTAAGAGTGTAAAAGCGTGGAATTTCACCCCTGTGATTCCCGGGTAGGGAAACTCACTTTCATGTGTGGCACCATGTGTTTTAATCTGCTTAACAACTTAACCACACAACAATTTTCTTGTCTTTTCGAAAACCTAGTGTATTTTACAAAGTATATGAAAGTGTATGAATTGTTTGCTGAGTATGATTTTATCGTACTCACCCTTGCTTCCTTTGTTTTTGTATGATCAGAGTTCGCAGCGGAAGACGTGGTCATCCGAGGAGTAGGCTGGACCAGTTGGGTGGGAAACGACTAGAGAATCTAGTTATTCTTGTAAATGTAATAATCTTGTAAAATAAGTTAATTGAGCTGTTGATGTGCTGGTTTATCCTGCTTTCTAGCCTTGCGCGTGTATAGGCTTTCGGGTCTATAGGCGCGCGGCGGCTGTCATTCTACCGGGCCGGGTCTCGGGGCATGACAGTAATTGCTTCCTTGAAAAGGTTGGTGGTGGACAACGAGGTGGACAGACGACATCGGAGAAGCTGGGGGTAGAGATCAAGTAGAGCATGCCAATATGGAGGTCTTGCTGTTGTTGTTGCCTCTGTGGTTAGCAAGCCATCAATTAGTGGGTGTCGGCTAGAGTTTAGAGTTTAGACGTAAGACTTAATTTGTAGAATGAATTAGTTAGTAATAGTGTCTCTCCTATCTAAAAGAAGAATTTGGTTCCACATTCCACTCCGTTTCGTCCAACCTGTCGTCCTTCGTCGTCCAGGTTTCCTGACGCTATTTTCGCTGGCGACCGAAATTAAACGCTCCGTTAATTACGCACATCAGTCGGCATTCGGCTCAATTGTACAACACATTTCCTGTCTCCATCGTCTCTCTCATCTCGGTCTCTCCTGGGGCCGCAGTCCCGCGTGCGTTTTGCCCTGCAGTCCCGCCGTGCATTTTCACTTCGGTCGCCATCCACCACAGACCGGGGCGAAGCGCCCAGTCCTCGGAGCGCCGCCACGGTCTGGGTCTCTTCTCCGCACAAAATCCCCCGCGCAGGCCAGCGCTCGCTCCCCTGCGTCCCATGAAGAAAATCCCCCGCCGCCGCCACCTAGGGTTCGGGCGCCGCCGCCTCATCTTTCCCCACCACAGCCTCCATCCTGCCGCCCGCTTTGAGTTTTCTGCCGCCTTGCTAGGGTTCTGGCCCGGGGCATGGCTTCCGGTTCGAGGGCACCATTGACGCGCCCGGCGCCTGCGCGCCCGCCTGCGACGACCTCCCCGCTCACGGTTGCTACCTCGAGGTCGCCATTGACGTGAACCGCGCCCACAAGCCCACCGCCGAAGGGCTCCTCGTCCACTACGCCAACCTCCTCTCCTCGACCACCGGCAGCCGCGATGGAGCCCGCATCTACGCCGCCATCCAATGCCTCATCCTCCGGACTCGCACGCACCTGCCGCCCACCACCTCCTCACCGCCTACGCAAGGTCCGTCCGCCTCCCCTTGGGCGCGGCCTGTTCGACGCAATGCTTTTCACCTGCAACGCTCTCGCGCGCCTCCTCCCTGACATGAAGGGGCTCTGGCTTTCACATCTATGCCCGAGCGCGATGCTATTTCCTGCAACACCCTCGTCATGGGGTCCTCTGGCGCCGCCGCCCCGCGTGGGTGGCTGAAGCGTACTAGGCGCTCCTGCGGGAGGGGAGTGTTTGTTGACGGCGCCAGGGTTAGGCTGAACCGTATCAAGTTGTCCTGCGTGGTCATGGCTGCGTCGGCGCTGGTGTTCCTGCTGCACAAATTCGTCACCGACGTAGAGGTGAGGTGAGGTGATTCGGTTCGGCTATTTTCTTACTTGTGTAACTCGGATGATCTGTTTCTATTCGGTGGATCTAATTGGTCTCTTGGTGGTTAGAATTTTGTCTGAATATTTTCTTGGAGATGTGTACTCTGACTGAAAAATTATGGTCTGGCTGCTGTAAATCCGATCTCTGGCCTTGTGTGAAAGTGCATGCTTCTGATGAAGCAAATGGTAGAGGAGACTGTGCAATTCTTACGTCTGTATGCAGTTGCTGATGAAGCAAATGGTGGTTCATGTTTAGACTGACAGAGTACTTGGTATCTTTTGAAAGGAAGAGTTAGGTCGTGAATCCTTTCCATGATAGTAGGGTAGCAGTGCACTAGAAAGAGCACCTCAGGAAATTATCCAGTTTCACTGCAACTTATACTGCATGAAAGTGGCTGAATTAACTTTTACTTGTGCCAACTTAATTATATATTGTTCAGTTTCAGTATAAATAATAATGGAGAAAGGTGGCTGAGATGAAATTTACAAATACGAGCTGAATTTTATATGCTTTGCATTATGCAGGTGTGTGTATTCTAATGCCATTGAGACCAGATCAATGAATGAAAGTTGTTCATTGACTTTCCTCTCTGTATGCAGGACTGCGGTTTGCACTTTCTGCAGCAAAAGAGGATGCAAAGAAGGTGTGGACTGTGATCGAGATCGATCTCGGTATGACCTACTCATGCGCCGGTGTGTACATGAATGGCCAATGGCCAGGGTAACCGTATTACAAGAGTTGATCATCAGTTAATTTATTTTTTGAAATAAACAGTTGCAAATAGCACTTTGTCACATGATGCTGGAGTTGATGATTAGATCTCCCCGCCCTACAGGTCTTATTTATTCCGGGTTCGTTTCCCATAAATGAAAATAAGAGCAAGTTAAAACTACAACTCCTCCATAAGATTTTGTTTATGAATTGTTTCTGAGAACAATATATATTTATGGCCATATATATGCATTCCCGAAACATATATTCTCACTCATGGCTGAAGTTGTGTTCTCTGATGGTAAACCTGCCTTGGTACCAATTTACTTGAATTATTGTGCAATGTTAACTTGCTCTTTTTATAGTGATGTCACATTTTAGTGTTTTTTTTTTCAATTTTTTTGAATCGTGTTAAGAAATTGCAGCTACATATTACTGTACAATAGAAGAGCAAAATTACATACTTCATTCTAGAAAGAGAACTATGCACTTAACCTTTGTTAGATTCCATCGGTCGTACTTACCCGTATAACCTAACTTTCCTCGCATGACTGATACATGAACTGCGTGAATCTTAATTAAGGTGAAGTGCTTCCCAAAAAGTAGTTCTTCCTTCTACACAATAATTTTTTTCTGAAGCCAATTTGTTTCAGGATCAGATCGCTCAGGGTTACAACCGCTGACGCCAAAACGAGGTACCATCCATTTAGCCTGGATGCAATCCTTTTCATAATCTGTACCGCAATCTGCCAAGTGCTACGTTCTCAAGAAGAAACCATATCCACCTGACGCCAAGTTTCATTGCGGCGTCGAGAGACAACAGTGGCAGTAGTGCAAGATTTGAGCAGGCGGCCTGCGCCATGGAGAGGAGCTTCAGAAAGCATGGAGCGGGGATGGTTTTGGATGCAAGTCCTCGCTGCGGGAGCAAGGAAGAGTGGGAGTGATGGATGCTCTGTGGACTTACCGAAGAGCTTTCAATCACCAAGGAAAAAAATGTGTAAAGTTTTGTGCATTTTGCTGAGTTATGTATGCCCAATGAACATTAAGATTTGAACCAGAAGCGCATAATATCTCCTCACAGAATGCATATAATGTTTTTGTAAAATCTTTGATTAGAAATATATGTTAATTTGCACACAGTGAATTTTAAATATCCAATAAGCAAATCACACGGTGTACATGACAAATCTTTGTGTCTGGAAAAGATATATTCTTAAATTTGAACGACTTGATTTTAGTGTTAACGAGATCCAGTTCAGCTCAATAATAATTTTGTTGATATTATTGATATTATCCAGATTTGTGTATCTTTTTGGGAGTTGAATGTTATATACTAATTTGATGAGAATTCCTCGATGAAGCTTTGAAGCGGATGATTGAACGAGTGCTGATCATTGCACCAAAACTCCTCCCCAACGGTTTATCAGAAGGGAGGCGAATGACTTCGTGAAGTAGGGTGAGGTGGCGATGGCGACAAATGTGTGTGTAGGCGCACCGCTTAGTGTGTCGTGGACATGCTGAAACTGGCCAGTTTCTGTGATACGTTGTGGCCACACCAACGAAAACTTACTTTGTAAGAGTATACATCACATAGATGTTATATAGCTAATTTGATGAGAATTCCTCGATGAAGCTTTGAAGCGGATGATTGAACGAGTGCTGATCATCTGCACCAAAACTCCTCCCCAACGGTTTATCAGAAGGGAGGCGAATGACTTGGTGAAGTAGGGTGAGGTGGCGATGGCGACAAATGTGTGTGTAGGCGCACCGCTTAGTGTGTCGTGGACATGCTGAAACTGGCCAGTTTCTGTGATACGTTGTGGCCACACCAACGAAAACTTACTTTGTAAGAGTATACATCACATAGATATATCTCAACCGTTGCAACGCACGGGCATACTACTAGTAGTACTAAAAATGGTTAGGGTGAGATTCACTGAAGCCAAGGAGAAAAGGGGATTAATTAAGCGACGATTGAACACTAATTAACGTATTGTAGACGACCGCGGTGCAAGGTTGGATTGAGAAGATCATGAGAGTGGTGAACCTAGAAACTTCCATAAGTGTGTGCAAACATGCTCAAGGCGTCACTTGTTGGACGGAATCACAATACAAAATCATATACTCCAGCATAAGGCGTCGCCCATCAGTAAGCCTCGGCGGTTGCCCAGGCCAGACGGGTGGTAGATCCACCACCCTGACCATGGTCATATATGTATGGAGGAGAGATAATATGTGTCAACTGTCAATGATAATGTACTACGCGAAATCAGTAGTCGTTCGACGTCTTTTCTATCAAATGTTGTAGCGATAGGAGAGAAGAGGTTTGCAACTTCCCTAGACCATAGTTTCTTCTTCCCCGAAGAAAGAGGGAATATCGTGATTTGATCGATTTTTGGACCCTTGTGTGAACTAAATAGTGCATGCATGAAACTTGCCACACATTAGGTAGGGCAGAGCCCCCGACCCGGTTGAAGTATTTCAACTCTAGTTTTTTTTTTCATAATCATCAAACTAGGTGTAGATAACCATTGTTGTATCTTTATCAAAAATAAAAATTGTTAACATCTCTTGGATTTATCTTTTTCGTTTTTCATGGACACCTAGTATCGCTTACATAGAGCGTGACGACAGTGAAGTCACAAACTGCGTTACGAGTCTGTAACATGCAAGTACCGATCGGTGCCGTCACGAGTCATAATGCGTACGTGCGCTAATCAGAAACTGATGGGAAGGTTCGTTTCTCGCGCGGACGGTCGAGTTATAGCCAGGCTCCTTGACAGCGATTGCGAGCCAATTTTTGGCAGCCCGACACCTGAAGGAATAACCCAGATATTGAAAAGATTAAACGATACACATAAATCATCTCAAAGGAGTCCAAGATAAATCTCGTTGCCCCTGTAGATGTAAGTTTTTTTTTGCGAAATCCCCTTTAGATGTAAGTTGACATCACTTGTGGTTTTTTTAATTGACCGTAATGCCAAACGGGAGTGTAGTGTCCAAATTCGTGCAATTGGCCAGGTGGAGGATACATACTTCCTCTGTACTAAAATAAATGTCTCAAGTTTGCACAAAAGTGGATGTATCTATACAAGTTTCATGTCTAGATACATCCACTTTTTGATAAATCTAAGACACTTATTTTTGGACGGAGAAAGTATTATAGAATCTGACTGTTTGAGGGTGGCTCCTCGTTGGTTCTTGGGGACAGGGATATTTGGGGTCAACAATGGCAAAAGTAACTTTCTTGTGGCAAAGTTTCCATTAAGATTTTCATTTAGGTGGCAAAGCTAAGCTGCACGGAATTTTCCTCACAGCTCAGATTCGCTTCTTATCGCTGAGCGAAGCGTGGAGCCGCGAGATGAGGAGCAGCTCTTCCTCGCACGCCGCCCCGACCATGCCAGCTCGTCCCGAGCGCCACCACCTCTGGCATATCCTCAGCCGTCCTACACGGCCGGCGACTTCACACAGAAGTTAATCTCCTCTCGCTGGCCTCCACCTCTGATGGCGATTCACCAGACGCAGCACCACCTGCACCACAATATTCCGGTGCCAGACGACCGTATCCTACTGAACTGGTGGGTGACAAATATCGTCAAAATCCTGGTGGCGGCGCGACTTAGCGGGCAGACGCGCCCGACAACATCAGGAACATCTAGAGGTCCTTGCCGTGGGAGGAGCGGATCGACCCCTTATACTCCATGTCGTCAATGTACTGGACCACCGAGGTGGACCCGGAGTATGAGGTGCGTCGTGTCAGCTTCTTCCTCCCTGCCGGCATGTCGTCGCCTCCAAGGGAGTGATTCACGTCGGGCGACGAGCTAGCCGGCAATGAGGAGGAAGCGACCCCACGCCGCAGCCTGCCGAAGCACCGACACATGCCCCAACACCGAAGGGAGGAGGAGGAGGACGACGACGACGATGACGACTGGAAGAGACGCAGTGGCACGACATGCATGCGACACTCGAAGCTTCTTTTCGGTACCGCTAGATCAAACCCCACTACACTTTGGCAAGGACGGCGACCCGGAGGCATCTACGTTCCTCAAGGCCGCAGTCATTGCCACCTCCGACGACACTTTCGACGACGGGGGATTGATGAGGGCGACGAAACAGCAGCGTCCATGTTCCCCACGGCCGTCGCCGGATGTGCCGATAGGTTTAGGGTCTAGTTTAAATTTCTTTTAAATTCGTTAAATGTTGTTTGTTAAATTTCGTTTAAATTTGTTAAATATCCTTCAAATTTCAATAAAAATTGTTGGTTCGTTTATATTCAAGTTTCAAACAAATTTTGAAAAAAAAACTCTTTGAAGGTATTGGTGAAGGCAGCCGACCCCAATAGCCCGACAACCTGTATCGGCGCTGCCAATAGCAGTTGTAGGACGTTCGGATCGCCGGTGGAGATGGCTCAGAGGGTGTGTTTGGTTCAGGAACGAAGTAGAATGTAATGTAATGGTTCCATTCCAAAGTAATGGGTCGGTTCCGTCCGTGTGTTTGGTTGGAGCTAAAAAAAATAGAATGGAATGGTTCTGTCTGCCGTTTGGTTTGACAGAGGAATGGGGTAGATTCGATTCAGCTCACCTCTATAATAATAATTAGTACTTAATTAAAGTTCATGCCGCAGCAGTTTAACCGTCCATAAATAATTTCAGCACTATTATAATAATTAGCCACCTCGATTTCTAACGTCATTAGAATGCCATGGTAATTTTCCAAGAGAAAAAAATCGCATGCAAGTTCCAATCTTTGTGGTTAAATCCTCAAGAAAAATCAATCACGCAACATGCCTACAGATCGAGTAAATCCTCAAAAGAAATTCAAGCACACTCGCATGCTCGTGTTGACTGTGCTGCAGCTGTTGCTCGCCACCGGCCGCCGACTTCTGAATCCACTGCTCGCCCGGCCGCCACCTGCTCAGCCCGATATGGACGCCGCCTGTTGCCATCGCTTGACGGCCGCCGCTCGCCCGGCCGCCGCCTGCTGCTCGCTATTTCCGCCCCTTGCTGATGCTCGCCACACCGCCGGAGACGAGGAGGAAACGAGGGGAGAGACAGGGTTAGTTGCCAGCATGGTGAAGTTTTCTAGCTAAGAGCAATTTGCGGTGAGGGTTAGCGCGTGGAACGTGCACATTCCACCGATTCGGTGGAACCACCTCATTCCGCATCTAGGGAGTATATTCCCTTTTGTAGAACCACTACATTCCATTCCTTTTTCTAACCAAACACATGAATGGTGCTAAGTGTGGAACCGTCCCATTACATTCCACTTGGTGACGTGAACCAAACACACACATTCTTGGATAACGAGATGTGGCAGGCACATTGCGACCGTTCCCTTGTTATAGGCGTTTGTACCGTTGCTGCAACTTGAGGGCGTGCAGGTACGAACAAGAAAAATCTCACTTTCGCTATGGCTAGCGACCGTAATCTTGTGTTGTGTAGTGGCTTGGCCTTTTTGCCGGTCTCTCAACAGTCTCTCCAATTTTGAACAATCTCTCCAATTTTGAACACTTTGTGGATCAAAACCTCCTGTCAATCCAAATCCATGGTGATAGTAATCCCTCCGTTCACAAAAGAATGTCTCAACCAACTCCAAATTTGGATGTATCTAGACATAATTAAGTGTGTAGATATATCCAAATTTGAATTTAGTTGAGACATCTTTTTGTGAACAGAGGGAGTATATCTCAAGGCGTCGGTGTCACTGGATACTATTTTGGTGGTGGCTGGTTTGCGGTTACCCTGCACCGTTTGTGCAGAACAATCTCGCCTGGCGCTGAGGGCCAAGGGGAGTGTGGACAACACGCACCTCATGGCTGGATTCTTCAATCCCTTTTCGGTGTTGATGTGTGGTCTTGACGGGTCAAGAACATTTACTCTCTGATCAGTGCTATGCGCCATGCGTTTATTTTCCTTCACAAATTTGAACCACGTTTTTCCTTTTTTTTACGATGGTATACATTAATTGTATTTATAATAGTACGGATACATATTTGATACGAATACAAATAACAGAAAAGTAGGAGAATACAACCGATTGTACTGCTGCATGCGTCCTCGCCGCAACTATCAAGCACCTCGTCCTTCACCTTCATCGGAGAAGAAGAGTATCAACATTTGGTTCACATCTTGACGCTGAAGAAACCCCTGCCATGAGGCGTTAGCGAGTCGTGATAGCCACCAGCCCCGTAAGGCTGGATCTAGCCCCCGATAAAAACAACGGCCGGTGGAGCCGTCCGATCCTCTTCAACGTTGGATCCAGAGCCAACGTCACCCCGCCCTTCAACATGCGACCGGATCACACACCTTCTACAAGTTCGCAACATTCAACGCCGCACTCCAAAAGTAACCCATCACCACCTCCACGCCAAGATGCAACGCCAGATACAAATCGCTCCAACAGTTTGGACTCCACAAGTCTCTCTCCGGCACCAGCAACACTTCCGACGAGCAGGAGCACGGGCTAGGAGATCATTATTTCTACTAGCATCATCAACATCTGACCCACCATGACGCAGACTGCTTTCCCTTCTCATTGGGGGTGGATTGATGATTTTGGAAGAATCACTTGATGCTCCTCAATCTTTTCAGTTACATTTTGAGATTTTTTGAAACGGGAGCAAAAGTTTTGCCCAATCTTTCACAAGCCTGTACAATTCGTCACCTTAGGCCCCGCTTCAGAAACAGCTATGAGTTTGGCCCACATCTTCACAAGCAGGCTGACTTCTTTTGAGCTCCTGCTTCTGCATAAGCAGGTTTGTGCCTTGAGGTGTGGGGAAATCGATGTGGAGAGAAGCTCCAGAAACTACCCGCAGAGACTTCTTTTTGGCTTCTTCAAGCTTGGCAGCCGCCACGGACGGAGACGGCCTTCCGAAGCTCGCCGGAGTGGGAGGTCTCGCGGACGGAAGCGCGACATAATATTGAGTCGATCTACGGCGGTGATAATCCGTATGGTCGCCAGAATTCGCGCCGGCGACCATCGGAACGGCGGAGCTCGGCCCGTTCGAACCGTGGACTCACCGTTGAGCTCGTGGAGGGGTAGGTGAAGGCGCAAGAGGTCCGACGGCGACGACACGAGTGGAGAATGCGGTGGCCGGAGGCGGTGAAGAAGAGGACAGCAAGCTCGATTTCCGGCGTCCAAGTCCGATTCCTTCCTCCAGGATGGTGGGAACGACGAGGCGGAGACAGGGCAGTGCTCATACGGGCTCGAGAGGAAGCACAATGGCGGAATCGAGGAACCCTAACTCTCTATTTTTGAGGATGCCGTGTGGGAGCTGGGCAAGGTTGTGGAGCAGGTCTAATTTAACTAGCAAAATGCCCGTGCGTTGCAACGGGGATTGAAAAAGAAACAAATTAATTAAAAAAATGACATAACCCAATTTTTTCTCCAAAGTCGGCCGACCCGTGTAAACCTAGTTCACCCTTTCGACATAATATTTAATTATATTTTATAGCAAATATACCCGTTCATTCAAAATATGAAAACTTGTAAGGGAAGCTACTCGATCGCGGGCCGACGGATTCGATTGGACACGTGCCTTGTGGTCACTTAAGCAAATGGTTTAACTTCTTTCATGCATGCTCACACATAAAAGATATGGTCACGCTGATATGTTATTGTATACTCTTTTGAGTCGAGAATTTTATGCTGATGCTTATTCAGACCTATATATATATATATATATATATATAGAAGCTCTATTAGACCCCTGGGTGTAGAATAATATTCTGCACCCAGGTCGATTCACCGAACCGGACCAGGGCCAGGTTCACCAAACCGGTGCGGTCGAGCCCACCACTGTGTGTCCACTGCTGTTGGCATAATTTATTTATTTTTATGTCGACGGTTTATATCCTCTTTGGGTCGTGGGTACGGCCACTGGGAGGTGGAGGCAAGCGGCGAGAGCTCCATCTGACCGACGGCGAGGTCTGCTGCTGGGAACTGCGACCGGCGGGGATTACGGCCGGCGGCGACGGCTGCAGCTGTGGACTGCGGCCGGCGGCAGTTCCGATTGCGGCGGCCGGATCTGTGAAGGCTTTGGGTGGCTCCGTGGTGAGCGTCCGAGCGCCATGCCGCCATGCCTTCCACCTCACCGGGCCTCCACGAATGGATCCTCCCGGCATGGCACTGCCCGCTCTGCTGACCTCGTCATGCACAAGAGGTCCATCTCTCTTTCTCCTTCTGCCCGATCTGTTGTGTTTCCCGTCTGTATCAGCTTGCGTGTGGATGGGATCTTGATCTTTAATATATTTAGTTGAAAGACTTGGTTGGGAGCGAAGGTGGTGAATTGAAATTGGATTGGCGGGGTCCTATGGGAGCTTCCACAACGCTAGCATATGGCCGCGAACTGGGCATCGAGCCCCTTGCAATTTTACGTCAGCTTGCAATTTGGGTGCTGGCTAAATGTTATTTTCACTGAAAAGTTATTCCACTGTCTCCTGATTCTCATGAAGATACCAATATTCAATTCCAAAAGATGGTACTGGTCTCCTACTAGTGTTGATTATTATGGGGTTTGTTCAAATGGGAGTAACTAAATGGTGGCCCTATGTTCCACACGGAAGCTCAATATATCTTTTTTGGTTCAGATTCATGTATACTAGATATTACCTTGCCTCTCTTGTAAGGGATATGATGCATATTTAAGGGCTTGCAACTTGTAGAATTACAGTAGGTCTTCTAATAAGTGATATAAGGAAATTATTCTTACAGTTTGTATATCATTGGGGTTTCGCATATCACTAGGGATTTCAGTACCAGCTGAATCAAGCTAAGAGAATATAATTACGTTAGCATCCGAAGCAATCGATAAAATTGAACAGAAAAGAAACCCACCGATCATACAAACAAGGGTAGATTGGCTATGCAAAACATCAATATAATTTTTGCCTGCACCTTCTTACGGCAGTAGGGCATTACTCAAGGAGAGTTGAGAGGTGTGATGGGAAAAATTGGGCATTAGAGGAGAAACTTTATTGTTTAGGATAGGTAGTTTATCACAAGGTGTTGATGTTTCTTAATGAGTTTACTTGATTGCAATTCTTCTAAACAGCCATCAGTGCATCCTTCTACTAATTAGTCTTTTTTTCATCATCTTTGGTTTGTAATTGTTAAAGTTTACCCCACGTAATTATTGTTGCTGTAAAAAGGATAGCGGCTGCATGGTGAGCGGCAAGCGGCCTAGGCGAGTGGGTGGTGTCCTCGGCGACGCTGACATGTTTGGAGGGTCCATTTGGCTTCAGTTATGTGGAGAGCGGCGGCCAACATCCGCACTGCTCCGGGAAGAGCTACCTGGTGGGCTTAGACGTCAATGTAGGTCGACCTTGTTCCATACTTTTTCCTTCAATTTTTTGGTTAAAATCATACTGCTTCTAGGTAGGTCTGTGCAGACTGTTATTCTGGAGACTCTGCTACTCGCTTTTTGCAGACTGTTTTGTATAAAATATCTGTTGTTTCTAATCCAGAATTCATTTTTCGGCATTAGAAGCTTATGAATTAATTTGTACATGATTTCATCGGTACACGTCCTCACAGCATTATAGTACATAGATTGTTTTGGGGAATAAAAACAAAATTATTGGCCAGTTTATGTACAAGTTTTATCGACACAATTATTCAAGAGTAGAAGCTCCAATTCTTAATTTTGTAATTGCGGAATAGCTAGCTTTGGTGTATTTTTAAATATTGGCACTAGTACTGGATGTTAGCCTTTTTTATGTGTTTCTGTTGAAGCTAGATGTGCAATCTTTGCTTCTTGTAATGGCAATTATGTAGTGGTAGAATGTTTTATCTTGAGAATATGAAAATTTACATCGCTTAGCATCTTAGTTGAGTCATCTTCGTTCTAGAATGCATGATTCTGGAGCTTCCTAGTCAGAAGCATGCATTTACCAATTGCTTATAAAGAGCTAGTAGCTTTGGTTATGCATTTTATTCACCTGAAATATACATCTTCCAAGTTTAAGCATGTGATTCTTTTTTTCCTATGTGCTCCATTTGGTTAAATGTTATTTTTAATATACTTATCCCGTCATATCCTTTTGCTTGACAAACTTTTTTGGATGCTTATGTAATATTATATGTCGTTTCAGGCACCAAAAACAAATTAATCACCATTGAGATCAGAAATGATGGGCAATTATTTCACAGTTGGGAAGAAACCTGCATGACGTCTATACCCTTATCACTCCAGAGGCACAAGCCAACTTCTAGCTGATATAATTAAAGCTGGGCAGATGATTGCATTATTTGAAATATTTCTTTACAGTTTAGACATCGATGTATATGTGAAACGGTGTAACTTTCTAGTATAAACCCTGAATAGAAATTACTTACCATATTGGTATTTTTTTATGTGGTGTAATTACGCAACCAATTATTTTGTTTCTTTTTTACGGAATGCATCAAGCCATGTTGAGTTCTTATGTTCAAGTTTTTTGTGATCTCAAGAACTTATGTTACAAATTTATAAGAAAATGATGAAGTGAGGATTTCAGCCTTTTTACATTGCCTGTAATTTCATGAACAGATTGTGGAGTGTGTCCTCGCAGTTTATTGGACATAGCAGTCAGACTCTTACGTCGACTAGGTGTAGGTTATTTAATATTTTATCATGATTGTCGGTTGATGGAGCTAGTTTTTTATTTTTTTAGCGGAACGGCGAAACTTTTTAATCCCTGTTTATAACGCTGGAGCTAGCTGGTTTCTTACGCTACGAGTAATAGGGAGTAGTTTTCTTACGTTGGCCCATCCTTCTTACGTCACATGCATGTTAGTGGGCCGAAGCTGCGGTTGACACGTCCTGGCCTTTTCCGCAACTAGGCGCACGTCGTGGCTTTGGGTGGTTGGACATACGCGCGGGACGGCGCAGAATTTACGACGTGCGGGATTGGAGGCTCGCTGCGGGGCGCGTGCGAACTGGTCGAACCGGGCGCGGTTCGTGGAGTTGGACGGGCTCGGGTGCAGAATAACTATTCTTCACCTTGGATGTCAAATAGCGCGTCCCTATATATATATATATATATATATATATGCATGAGAATCCTTCTACCTAAGTGTAATAAAGTGATACGGTCCTATTATAGTTTACAAAATACCAAATAGACGTTTATCCAAAACAACTTGCTAAGACATGGGAGAAAATTTATAATGAATTATGTTTAGAAATATTTTTTAATGTTGTGTCATTTAACCTTGAATCCCTATGAAATTTCCAGTATTTTCTGTTGAACTTTGAAACTCCAAATAATTAAAATACATGATATATTGATTCAAAACAGAAGCAAAAAGAGACCCAGCCTTACTTGGGCCGAAAGCTAGCCCAAATTTCTCTCTCTCTCCTTATGCAGCCCAGCAACCGGCCCATCCAGTTACTATCTTCTTTCTTCAGTCGAGTTTTGCACTTTGTCATTCTCTGTAGCAACGTCGTTCAGCTCGTCTTTGCCGACTGCGGCTATCCAATTTCATCGTCCTAGGGCATACTCCAGAGAGCATTAACAGTACGCATGGCATCACTTTGTCAAAGTTCCAATTTCAGAACATATTATCATCACTTGTTCAACACCAGAATATTCAGGTACTGGCAATGGGTATTACTCCAAAACCGAGTCAGGTACGAACAGTCCGGCCTCGTCGACATCAACCATCTCGTTGCCTCTAACCGAGTTCTCATCGATGCACTTGTCCTCGTCCGTCAGCGTCACAGCTTCCACCGTGATGTCCGCGTGTGCGCCAGTTCGCCCAGCCGGTGTACCGTGTCGGCCAGCGTGCGCACCCTCTTGACCAACGCGCGGATGATTTGGTCTAGCGCTTGGACACCGCCGTCGTCTGGGTGGATGCCGCCGTCCGCTAGCACACCATCGCCGGGTGGACGCCGCCCTCTGCAAGCAAATATCCGTTGTGGTTGAAGCGTTTGTCGTCCCGCCCGTGCAGGCTGCCGTCCTTGTGTTTTTTTTCCGTTGTGGCCTAGCGCGTGGACGCCGCCTACAGCTTGTGCGCGGTCGTCCGCGAGGTCGCTACCGCCCAAAAGCACGCCGACGTCTACCGGAAGACGATAGCTGTCCTCGTCGAGCAAGCTTTCCTCCTCGAGCTAGCTGTCCTCCCATAACCATGGACAGATCCAAGCCACAAGGACGAGCTGGACGTGTAAGAGAAAAGTGAGTACGGCATGGAGAAGGGGAGTTTTTGCTCCGGCGTGGAGGCGTTACGGGCCACCAGTGAGGCCATGTCGCCGACGTATGACGGCGGCACGAAGTCACGAAGACATCCACGATCAAGTGCGTGACGACATCGACGACCATGGTGTAGACGGGCGAAGTCGTGAGATCGCCTATTAATTTTTCTTCTCTCCTGCGGACGGAATTTTCTCTCGGGAGAGTTCGACGCCGCTCCGTCCTGGTTTGCTTCTTTCTGTCTCCCGTCATGGAGACGAAACAAACTCGCGTCGTGTTGTTTTTGTGGGAACAACGTAGCCTGCTTGTACGTCGTTTATAGGCCATGCCGAGTTGCCGACTTATTCGAGTCCTTGTACGACAGGGTGTCCTTATTCCAGCGATGGATTTGAAGGAAGCCAAACGGAGGAAGAGATCGAGCGAAAAAAGCAGACGACGTACGAAACCAAACGGACGAAGAGAGAAACGTTACTCGTATCATATAGTAGAGATTGTTTTAATTCCCCAAACGTTTTCTGCGGTGGCAATCGGTTGTAAATAGAACAAAACATGGGGGCAAAGCTAGATACCGTTTCGGTTTGTTTTGGAGAAGCTCGGGAAGCTGCGTGGAAACTGGTAGAGAGCAGTTTCTCCCCACCGTGTGTAATTGGGCCAGAAGCTACTTCTGCGGTGGGGGGAATCTGGAGAGTTCTTTTCAGCTTGTGGGCTTCTGAAGCCAGAAGCAGACCAAGAAGCCCAAAAGATTGTAGCACGCGTAAACTTCAACCTGCGCCTAAAAGAAAAAAAAAAGGTTAAAAAAGCCACCACAGTCCACAGCCGAACCTGGAAACCTCTCCCCGCCGGCCTCTCATCCTCAGCAACGTATATCATCTCTCCGTCGGCCCACGCATCCTGGCCGCGCTCCTCCCCGCCGGCCTCCTCTTCTTCGAGTACGGCCGCCGGTCGCCTCCACCCGCGCCGTCTCCTTTCCCTCAACCACGACGCTTCTACCGACGGCGTCGAGCTCCTCCTGCAACCTTATCTCTATTCTCAAACCTGCGAATCCCCATCGCCATGTCACACGGAGCTTCCTGTTCCGTCGTCCCGGCACCTCCTCGGCCGGCCGGTCCCCACGCACTCCTCCTCCCGGCGGCTCCCCCGTCGGTCTCAAAGTGCATCATTAATCGACAAAACCCTCGGATGGCCGCTTCTGGTTTTGGTAAGAAGACGTGCGTTGCTTCATTGCTTGGATGGATTATTCTACTACCAATAGCCGTTTGTTTTGCAGAAATGTTGGGGGTAACCCCAGTAGTCTCGTAGCTCATTCTTCTTTGTTGTCCACTGTCCTGTGTGGGTAAAGTGACAGCGCCGAAGCGGCACTTCGTTGTGGCCGGCGGACTTACTTGGGTTGATGGGGTTGAAGAGCTCATGGACATGGAGTTACAAAAGTGCGATTCTCGTCACTATACATTGTGCTTAAGCTTCTGTTATCTCTTCATTTATCGTTTCATTGGGATTTAGTAATAGCCGTAGTCATTGGTGTAGGACTTGATTCTGAATTGGCACCACAGTTACTATACAGTGTGCTTAAGCTTTTGTTGTTGCTTCTTTTATTTTTTCATTGCGACTTAGTAATAGCCATAGTCATTGGTGTAGAGCTGGATTCTTAATTTCCTCTGGACTTCAATTGCACACTAGTTGGTACTCATCTTCCGTGTGGCATCTTGAGATCTTATCTGAAGTGGTTGAGTGCTAAGTCAGCCTTCTGTTTATTATTTAATGATTTTGCTCACACTCTTCAGTCTTCACATATAAAGGTCAGAAGAGCAAATTCCAGTGAAGTTAAAGAAGAGGCCACCTTTGAGGCGTGGAAAGGTGTATCCGCAACTTGCTGTACCAGAACACATTCCAAGACCTTCTTATGTGGGTGCAAACATACCACAAGAGTTACCTGCCGTGCGCCAAATACACGATGCCGAAGGTATCACTGGGATGAGAGCTGCTTGCAAACTCGCTGCCCGTGTACTGGAATTTGCGGGAACATTGGTTAAGGTAAATATTATTCTTGTTATAGATTGATAGAATCCTTATTTCTGTCTAACCAGTCATCTTAAGAGTCTGCAGTTTAGACTTCATAATATAGTAATTTTTTCAATGCCATCTCAGCCAGCAGTTACCACAAATGAAATCGATAGGGAGATGCATCATATGATAGTCGAGGCGGGTGCTTATCCTTCTCCACTTGGCTACGGTGGATTTCCTAAAAGTATCTGTACATCAGTAAATGAGTGTGTCTGTCACGGATTGCCTGATTCAACACAGCTACAGGTTTTGTAGAATGAATATTGTCTCATCTTATCTGCATTCTCGTGTCATGCATATTTTGTGTGTTGAAAATGGTCTTTCGATGCAGAATGGAGACATCATAAATATTGATGTTAATGTGTTCCTGAATGTAAGTTTCTCTCTTAAAATTGTTATATATTTAGTTGGTACATTTGGCACAGAGTCGTATTTTGACGACATGTTCCCTTTTGTAATGAGATTCATACTATCCTCTTTAGGGATACCATGGTGGAACTTCCAGAACATTTGTATGTGGAAAAGTGGATGAAAAAATCAAACATTTCCTGAAGGTAAGCTATTGTTGACGTGTTAGTTAGTTCCCAGTATACACAGATGTTCAATAATAATTTGCACTTATGTCAGTGTGGTAATGCTTATGTGCCATGATATGTTTGAGCTGTAAAACCTCTATAATACTTGTTCTAGTTTAGAAGTCTTGATTTTAAAGAAAAATGTTTTGAAAGGACTTACTTTATATTTGGAGCATACAATATTTAATATCTTATCTTCTCATGTATTGAACAAACAATTCTTGCCTTCATGAGAATATGAAAAGTTGATCTTTATTTGATTCAGGCAGCTGAAGAATGCTTGGAGAAAGGTATTTCTGTCTGCAGGGATGGTGTAAACTACAGAAAAATTGGCAAGAAAATAAGGTACTTTTTACTGACCATGATACCATGGTTTTGACATATCAGTTGAGTTTTTCTGAAATCTTTGAAAAATGAAGTATTTGGCTATGCAAATTTGGTGGTCGAAATATGACGAGGAGAATAAACGAGGATCATCTGGGCCTTATTCTCGCTTCTTATTGTAGAAAACATTTATTCAGTCTCGAATTTATCTTCATTGTTCTGTCTTCTAGAAACTCGTGAACCTACACTTCCACAAAAAAACGGCTTTTTCATTATAACAAATTTGTCATTAAAATATACTAACAGATTTGAGTTAAGATGAACACTCTAACAAAGGCCCCTTTACACCATGAAGAAAGAAAGAAGACAAACTTCAGAAGCCATTCTACCCATGGAAAGGTCCACCAAAGAAGCAACCTGAACTTTTTGTCAAACTGCGACCTCACTTTTCTTGTTTCAGTACATTATGGCAGGGTAGAGGCCACCATTCAATCCTGACCAAGTGGCCATTCAAAATCTCCTCTAGTCTTTTCTCCTATTCCATTCACCCCTTATCTGTTGGGTAGCCTAGGCAGTATGCGTTGGTTGGTGGGTAGCACTTGTTCACCATCCACATCCAAGACACCGTTTGGAGCATGTGAATACTCTTAACAGCCAAATCATTCAGTTTTGTTGTTGCTGTTCCCTTGTACGGAGTTTTTTGAAAGAACATTAGTGATGCTGCACATCTTTAATTTTTCTTCAAATTATTTCAGTAATCTTGCTTATTTCTATGGCTATCACGTGGTGGATCGCTTTGTTGGACATGGAATTGGAACTATGTTGCATTCAGAACCACTTATCCTCCATCATGGTGAGTACTTGATATTTCCCTGTTTTTTTGCTTATGTTATTTTTGTATTCATCCTATTGGGCAATAGTGTTTGTAATTTACCACTTTGGCTTATGACATTAATTACTATGTCTTTGGGTTCCTTCTCTGACATCTCTATGATTTTTTGTCACGTCCAGTTGCTTGTTTAGATTTGTTTAGGCTGGCAATATGTATAGTATTAAACAATGCAGCTACATGTTATCTAAGTATGCCATTTTCTATTGGTTGTGTCATAAGTTATTGCCAGGAAGATAAGAGCAGCGTGTTTAGTTTTGAAAGGAAAGGAGTGCTGTTATTACATCCACACTTCATGTATTTGTTGCTAAGGATATATGCAGCTATGGATTTGATATCTCCTATACATCTTGAGATATGCCGTTTTAAACTTTTGAATTTAGAGCTGAATTATGCTGGACTAATGTATGGTGATCAAAGCGTACAATAGACTGATGAATTCTCTCTCTTGTAGCCAATGAAAACCCCGGCCGAATGGTTGAAGGTCAAACATTCACAATTGGTATGTACTATGGGCTTTCTATTTCTGTTATAAGATCTACTTACAAACAATCCTTATTTTCCTTGAGTAGGATGGACTAGAATTCTCAGTGATTTGACTATGCATGAAAATGCTTTTTTCAGAAGATAAAACCTTGCTTTTTAGAAAGTAAATGTGCGGGTCCTAACACTTTGGTAATTAGGCATTATATTTATATGTAATCCTAGACGCTGTTGGTATTTTTACCTTAAGTGGAGATGGATGCTTCTTAAAATTTCGATGAAGTTGACAAGCTTGATGGAATTTTTGCAGAACCTATACTTATAATGGACAAATCAGAGTGTGTTACATGGGAAAATGGATGGACTACTGTCACCACTGATGGCAGCTGGGCTGCACAGTTTGAGCATACTGTGCTGGTCACTAGGACGGGAACAGAAATATTGACAAAGCTTTGAGTTTGTTATGCTGGTTGTAGTAAGAAGTTGTTGAGCATCTACTTTCAGAGTGCGCTGGTTCACAAAGCAGCCTCCAGCCTAGCATTTGAATCTCGACGGCAATAACTTGCGTATGCCTCTTATTCTCTTACTGCCATTTTCAACCATGATTTCCATACACACATTCAGTTCGTGTCCGTTAGTAGAGCTATTCATTTCATAACTCTGAAATCAATTGCAGCCTTGCAGGTCCAGATGTGGGAAGCTTCCCCTACCTGACAGGGAATAGATGTGGGGACATGCTCGTGATCACCTGCTGTTGAGAGAGGTCCTGCTTGACACTCCCATCGCGTATGTAGTTTCCAGAAGAGCTGATGGTACATGTGGTATTTAGTCTCTTTGGAAGTAGATTGCAGGTTTAGAAATGGCATGTAAAATCTCTTCGAGTTCCCTGGCTATGTTTTTTTTTTTGACAGGGAGCCGTGTACAGGATCAAAGAACTGAAGAACACGCACGCACGAACTCAAGAACAGAACACTCCACACCCGGCGAACCTGGCACCACCACGCACACCACACACCCGAGGAAGAAACTCAGCCAAACCAGTTGATAAGCCGCAAGATCCATCCGACGTAAACGCCGGAATCTAACCGCTGAAGGAGCATCGGCGCTGAGCCGCCGCCTGGCCACCATCATCGCCTCGCGCCGGAGACGAAGAAGGCAGCTCCGTCCATCTTCCGCCAGCCCACCAAGGTCGTCGACGAAGGAGAGCACCGTTCCTGCACACTCCCACACTTCCAGCTCCAACACACCGCCACCCGAGCTCTGCACCACCGCCGGAGCAAGCGGCGACGCAGCGGCGAAGCAGCTCAGGGACCAAAATCCCCGCGCACCAGATCCGCGGCGCCGACCCGCCATCCGGACGCAGGGGCCTGGAACCTCGAGAGATCCGTAGATCCGCGAGCTCCAGCTAGACGAGCGCGCCGTCGCGGCCTCCGAAGGACACCTGCAACAGAGAGGAAGCACGCCGCCGCCAAAACCACCACCGACCACACCTCCACCTCCAGGGCGCCGCCGGCTAGGCCTCCTACCAAACCTACTATATACAAGGCGGGATCCTGAGATTCCCCCGCCTCCCGCTGCCGGAGCAGCCGCCGGAGGCGAGGAAATCCCGCGGATCGCCGCCACGCGCAGTGGTTTCGCGGGAGAGGACCAACAAATCGCCTCTTCGCTACTGTAGCGAGAGGAAAAGGGTCGGAGGGGTGTTCATTTCCCTGGCTATGTTTGTCCCTGAACTATTTTTGTTTTCTTCAGTACGGTCTTAAGCTGAACATTGGCTCTACTTGCCCTGGTCACCGTACGTTTGGCAGCAGTATAGCAGATTCACCTGGGAGAGTGAATAAAGTGAACCGGGCGGCAGGTGCTCCTGCCTATTTTTTTTTTAAACGTTGACTTAAACCACTTTTGAAAAGTCAAAAAAATCTGTAAAAAATCAGATGCATAGGTAATGCAAATCCAATGTGCCGGCGAGTGAGTTTTGTGACGAATTTGTATTTACGTTGGCTACGTAAAAATGACAAATTTTCATTGCTACAGTAGTGCTATATAGCAGTGTATATAAGTCATAGATTTGTCTTTTTCACACAGGGCAAATGAAAGATCGTTTCTCCACGAAATTTTGTACTATTACAGAAATACATGTGTATGAATGTCTCAATTTTTTTCGGAATTTTTGAACATTTGCAAAGTGGTTGACCCGGACAGGATCACATGCACCCAGGTTCATCCCATCCACCTGGCCCCTTTCAACGCTTCATCGTAACTGCAGTAGCCGTGATGACTGATGACCCAACAATTTTGGCATAGGAATTTGAAACCTCCATGGCACGAGAGCGTCATGGTTCTATGGGACCCTCAAGCGTTACGACTTACGAGTAACCAATCTGGGATCTTATATTGATTCGTTAGGTCATGCTACTGCCTTCTACTAGTACCTGATCTGGCTGGCACCTGCAGACTGCGGTTTTTTTTTTTTTTGAAACGAGCAGACTGAGGCTTACAGATTGTAGCATCCACATTGTCTGGTTTGTTAAGGATCTCTACTACTGCAGTGCATACGCAACTTGCTAAACTGGAAAAAAATGGTTAAACGATCTCTTCATGTAAAGTGATATGTTTGGAGCTAATCATACGTTTGAAACATCAGTACAACTACTTTGAACAAATTCTATGGGAGACCTCTGTTACCAGCATGTTGCAGCTCCTATACCGATAAGAATATCAGGAGTTTTGTTGATCTATCTCAATAACTCACGGAATTTGCATATTTTAAAGGAAAAAGTCCAAAACAAATCTTGAACTTGTAGAGCTTAGCTAAATCGAACCTCGAACTTCCAATCCCTGAAATCGGCACATCAAACTTGTAAATCCCGGTCAATCTGAACCCTATATCGGTTTGGCGCACCGGGAAAACATCAATCCCGACCAGGATAATTGTCTAGACTCACTGACAATGTGGGCCTACCTGTCATATTCGTCTTCCTCCCCAATCTCTAAAATTCCCCAATTTTCATGTCCCAACTGCGAGCGTCGGCCAAGCAAGGGGAGGCAATCAACGGTGGCGCCCGGTCGAAATCGCGCAGCCGGCGGGCTGTCGTGGCTGCTTTTCCTTATCCTTGCGGTGCTAGTTGCTGCGCTCCTTGAGTTCCAGGCCGCGGCGGCGCTCGTGTACACCCTGCCGGCAGGGGCGTCGGCGCGAGGGAGTTCGCCGGGATGGTGCAGCGCGCTCCACGACCATCTGAAGAGGTGCGAGCCCACAAACCTGCAAGGAAATGCAGAAACGGCGGCCACGTTCTGGTGGAGCACTCGAGCAGGGTGATGAGCGCATGCTCATGATGCGTGCTCCTGTGCTTGTGGCCACTGCCCCACGGTAGGAACTTCTGGCACACCCATGCGCTCGTTGCCTTCCTCCATGGAGGTCACCTGCCCGGCTGCCCCAGATGCCTGCATGCGCGGCTCCGTTTCTCCGGCGACGAACGAGCTATCGTGAGTCCAAGTCAACAGTCTGGTTTGACTGGCCACGTCAGCAAAATCTCAAGTCAAATGGTCTCAGGGTTTGAAATAGACCGGGATTCTCAAGTTTGGCGTGTGGATTTCAGGGATTGCAGGTTGGAGGTTCAATTTAGCTAAGACCTACAAGCTTAAGATTTAATTTGGACTTTTTCCTATGTTTCGGGAGGGTCTAGCGGGCGCTCAAGCGCCCGATGGTTGTCCCCGACGCTCACTAAAAAGGGCAAGGAGCAATAATCCCACGTGAGCTGTACTACTATATACGAACCATCAGGTCCATTTATTTCGTTCTTCAATTTTTAAAAAGTCTGTAACTTTTGAACCAAACAATGAAATTAAAATCCGATTTTACCATTAGGATTCTCTCGACGAGTTTTTCAAAAGTAGACCCACTTTTGATATATTCGACAATTTTTTTCTTAAAGCAATTTTTGTAGGGAACGAAGTAACTTTGATGTGCTATGAAGCAACTTATGTGCGGCGAAGAAACTAGACTCAGATTGGCGTTAGCAATACTAGCCAATTGCCCGCGTTAGAGTGTTGTACTCCCTCCGTCCGGAGAAGGATGTCACGAAAATGGATGTATCTAGCACTAAAATATGTCTAGATACATCATTTTGGTGACATCCTTTTTCGGACAGAGGGAGTAGTTGCTAACATTTGTGGGCGCCGAAACTACTTTTGTGAGTGCCGAAGCAACTTTCGTGAGCGACGAAGCAACTTTTGTGGGCACCGAAGTTGCCCCCTTAGGGTGTTGTATTTGGTAACATTTGTGGCGACAAAGCAAACTTTTGTGGGCGTGGAAGCAAGTTTTGTGGGTTCGGGAGCAAGTTTTGTGGGCGACGAAGCAACTTTTTTAGGCGACGAAGCAACTTTTGTAGGCACCGAAGCAACTTTTGTGGGCGCCGAAGTCGCCCCCTTAGGGTGTTGTAGTTGGTAACTTTTGTGGCGACGAAACAAGTTTTGTGGGCACTGAAGCAACTTTTGTGGGTGTGGAAGCAAGTTTTGTTGGCGACGAAACAACTGTTTAGCCGACGAAGCAACTTTTGTGGGCGCGAAGCAAGTTTGGTGTGTGCCGAAGCAACTTTTGTGGGCGCCGAAGTCGCCCCCTTAGGGTGTTGTAGTTGGCAACATTTGTGGCGACGAAACAACTTTTGTGGGCACTGAAGCAACTTTTGTGGGTGTGGAAGCAAGTTTTGCGGGCGACGAAACAACTTTTTAGGCGACGAAGCAACTTTTGTGGGCGCGAAGCAAGTTTGGTGTGTGCCGAAGCAACTTTTGTGGATGAGGAAGCAACATTTGTGGGCGATGAAGCAACTTTTGTGGGCGACGAAGCAACATTTCAGGGTGATGAATCAAGTTTTGTGGGCGCCGAAGCAACATTTGTAGGCGTCGAGGCAACTTTTGTGAGCGACGAAGCAACTTTTTTGGCGACGAAGCAACATTTGTTGGCGACGAGGCAACTTTTGCGGGCATCGAAACATCTTTTTTAGGCGACGAAGCAATTTTTATGGGGGCCGAAGCAACTTCTGTGTGCGCTGAAGCAACTTTTTGGGCGACAAAGCAAGTTTTGTGGGCGACAAAGCAAGTTTGGTGTTTGCCGAAGCAAGTTCGGTGCGTGCCGAAGCAACTTTTGTGGGTGAGGAAGCAACATTTGTGGGCACTGAAGCAATTTTTTGGGGGCGCCAAAGCAACATTTGTGGCGACGAATCAACTTTTATGGGCGACGAAATAACTTTTGTGGGAGACGAATCAACATTTGTGGGCGTCGAAGCAACATTTGAGGGCAACGACTCAACTTTTGTTGGCGCCGAAGCAAGTTTTGTGTGTGATGAGGCAACTTCGTAACAACGGAGAGCAACTCCACGGCAAATAAAACAATTTTGACACGGGGCGAAACAATTTTGGTGTATGATGAGGCAACTTCACAATAGAAGTAAAACAGTTTTGATGCGCGGCAAGAAAATTTCATAACAGTGGTAAGCAACTCCACAATAATTAAAAATAATTTACAAGGAGAAGCAGTTTTTGTGTATGATGAGCCAACTTCGTAACAACGGTAAGTAACTTTATGAAAGCGGTACTGAACTTTTGCAGGTCGGAGGAGTTGCGGGAGTTAACATTGATAGACAACTTTTACACCACCGTTAGGCAAATTTCTCGATTGATCTACAACTTTGATGTGCGATAAGCCAAGATAACAACACTATTACTAAGAATTTAGTGTGCGCAACAGCAAAACACTAAGTAATTTTGGTGTGGATGAAATGCTTTGTCCATTTGATTAACACAGGGGCAAAGAAAAGAAAACGCTACAGGCACAGAGTGACTACCTTTTTTTTTTATAGATAAAGAGTGTATATTAATATCGCGGAGATACAAATTACACACAGACTCTGCAACAACGCAATAACCAGAGCCATTACAGATGCACACAGCCGAAAGACAATAAGAAGAAGAAATAAAAAGAAAAGTCCCGCTAGAGAGTTACAGTCCTTGCGGCAGCCGCACAACCACCACCAAAACAACACCTGATGTCCAATTCTTCAAAAGCAACGCCTTTAAGAAGAACAGTGCTAGGCACAACCAATTAAGGCCAGACCTTGGGTTTTCACCCTGAAGATGGTCCTCGCTCTCAAAACAATGTCTCCAACAAGACCACTGTCAGGCACAACCAATTAAGGACAGACCTTAGATTTTTACCCTGAAAGGTAGGACTTTGGACTCCACGTATGTTGTCGCCTCCACTTACATGCCGCTGCTCCAAGTCATGAAACACCAAGCCAATTCCTCATCGCCAGAAAGATTCGAACCACCATTGCCAGTCCTCAGATCTCGCCTTCCATGTCATTCTCCGCCAGCACCATGGAACGAGAAAGCGTGCTCCATGATATTAACAGCTAGCAGAGCTTCGAAGCGCTCCCTCTGAAACCAAACAGTCAGAGAAAAAACACGGGTGCGCACGATCAAATACCATCCGATCCAGCAATCTCCAGGCATGAGACGCCCAGTGGAGTTCGCCGGCGGAGCCTTCCGAAACACGACCGTCCAGCCAGATCGATGGGGACCAACATCCGGTAGATCTTCATCTCGCCGCGAATAAGAACCAAGGACCACCGCCATTATTCTACAGCCTCGCAAGCCCCGACGCCGCAAGGCCACTCCCAGCAGGAACGGCAGCAACGGAGGAAGTCAACCAACGCACAGCTAATCGGCGTGGCCAAAGCCACCGACAGATCGCCGGCCCGAGTTGGATCCCGCATCCCAGATTGGATCTGGGACCAAGATCAGAACGCCCGATCCCTTCCGCCAAGATGGAGGAGAGGCTCCGGCAGCGCCCCACCGCCTCGACGCCGCCGCGCCGCCAAGAGAACTCAGGCGCCGGCCGGACGACCGCGCCGCCCTGTGCCCGCCGCCTGCGCCTCACCGCCTCCGTGAGCCGTCGCCGCGAGACACCTCTTCTGCCCACCGTCAAGGACGGGATGGGCGCCGCCACCGCCGCCAGGGCCGGCAGCAGCTGCGACAGGGGCTGGGATGGTAGGTGGCTGCTAGGGTTTGGGGGCGGTCGCCTCCGGAGCCGCCTAGAGGGAGGCGACCCGGGAGGGTTGGAGCACAACAATCTAATCACTGCAGCAAAGAAATTGTCAATTATGTGCCTAGCTATTTAATTAGTGACTCTTACATAGTTAGTGACCTGAAGTGAAAGTGCACATAGATCGAGAGCTACAGCTAGCTGGACATGTACTACTACTACTAGTAGTCAGTAGATACACTAGTATAGGTATACTGGTAGTGGTAGGCATGCGCGTATAGCAGCCTCATGTCGGATCGATGATTGATCAAATCGAGTGAATCAGCTACAGAAGGTCTACGCAGCTACAGCCTACAGGGCTTCGTGAAATCCTGCTCTTCGCCGTGAGATGGGCAGGCGCCACGGCGAGGAACCAGCTGCTTGAGGGCTCACGTAGGCGCACGCTGGGGAGAATCTTCGGCGTGGTAGACTCCTAGGCGGGCGCTGGTGCACTCCTGGTACGGAGCAATGGCGGTGGCGGCATTGAATCGGGATTCGGGACGGTGGTGCTGGTGGGTTTGGGGCCGCGTGTACGACGGAGCAGCTGGCCTACCCGGCGGCCGGCCGGCAGAGCGGCGGTGAGGAGGCGTGGAGCTTGCGAGGAAGATGATTGGGAGGCTTTTTAGATGTGGGGAATCGGGGATGGGGAGGTTGACGAAGGGAGACACACGTCTGGTCGCGACGGTGGAGTGGGCGCTCAAGACGCCGAAATAGCGCAGCTGCGCTTTGTGGTAATTCCCTTTTCCTATTTGGAAACTTGTTCATGAATTGTACCGGTATATGGAGATTACTGCAGTACAAGAAACGCCTGATGAGTGAGGACAAGAAAGACAGGCTTTGCACTGCCAGCACGGCATGGGTTAAAGGGAAAGCACCTCTGGGATCTGCTGGAGTGAAGTGGAAGTGTGAACCGCTCTGGTCTGATGGAGGCGCGGTCCCACCATCCAGGTGGCTCAGTGTCACTGTCACTGGCTCGCTGCCGCTTGTCCCTTCCCCATTAAAATCCCAAAGCAAGTTTATTTTGAGACTAATTAATACTTACTCCAGAAAGAGAAGCTAACCACCAAGAAGAAGGTAAGAAACAAACGGCCCTATTGCAGATTCATTTCAATCGCCAATCACCAACCCCGACTCAAAATTCCCCAAATTTCTACTCACCCTTTCACCCACACCACCGTCCTCCATCCTCCAGTCCCCAGTAGCACCGGCGCACGAGCTCCCGGTCGGTGCGAAATTCGCTCAGGGAAAGGCAAATTCTCAGAGAAAGAAAGCAGGGAGCTCATCGGAAGTCTCCCTCAAAAGAGGCAATCCCACCAGGCATCACCAGGCAGGAGGAAAGCACGCTCCCAATGGGGAGCAGGAGCAGAGGAGGGAGAAGCTCCAGCTGCTTGCTCCTTCTCTCACTGCATATCCTCTGCCTCCATTCCTCTCTGCGCTGTAAGCTCTATCTCACACGCACGCTCGTCTTCTTCCACCGTCCTCTGTTTCTGCGCCTGCTAATGTTTCTGTTGTAATAACTGCAGGCTCGGTGTCGGCGGCCGGTTCTGCGGACCCGTACGTCGGTGTGACGATCGGCACGGCGGTGACCAACCTGCTGTCCCCGTCGGACCTCGCGGCCTTCCTCCGCGCGGAGCGCATCACCCACGTGCGCCTCTACGACGCCGACCCGCGCCTGCTCTCCGCGCTCGCCTCCTCCGGCGCCACCGCCATCGTCGGCGTCCCCAACGACGAGCTCCTCGCGCTCGGCTCCTCCCCGGCCACCGCCTCCGCCTGGGTCGCCCGCCGCGTGCTCCCCTTCGCCCGCCTCATCTCCGCCATCGCCGTCGGCGACGAGGTCCCCACCGCCCTGCCCTCCGCGCTCCCCGTCCTCCTCCCCGCCATCCAGTCCCTCGCCGCCGCGCTCGCCGCGGCCAACCTCTCGTCCATCCCCGTCTCCACCCCGCTCCCCTTCTCCATCGTCCTCGACCCCTTCCCCCCTTCCCAGGCCTACTTCAACCAGTCCCTGGCGAAGTCCTTCCTCCTGCCGCTCCTCTCCCACCTCGCCAACACCTCCGCGCCGCTCATGCTCAACCTCTACCCCTACTACTCGCTGATGCAAAGCAACGGCGTCGTCCCGGTCGACAACGCCATGTTCAAGCCGCTCCCGCCGTCGCTGGAGATGGTCGACCCCAACACGCTGCTCCACTACACCAACGTGTTCGACGCCATGCTCGACGCCGTCTACGTCGCCCTGAAGAACCTCAACGTCACCGGCAGCGTGCCGGTGCTGGTCACCGAGACCGGCTGGCCATCGTACGGGGACCGGAAGGAGGAGCCGTACGCCAGCAGGGACAACGCCAACACCTACAACTCCAACCTCATCAAGCACGTCGTCACGGACAAGCCCGGCACGCCGATGCGGCCCGGCACGCAGGCGAGCGTGTACATCTACGAGCTCTTCAACGAGGACCTCCGGCCGGGGCCCGTGTCGGAGGCCAACTGGGGGCTCTTCCACGGCAACGGCACGCCGGTGTACCTGCTCCACGTGAACGGGACGGACGGATTCTTGGGGAACGACACCACGGACCGCACGTTCTGCATCGCGGCGGACGACGCCGACGAGAAGGCGGTGCAGGCGGCCATGGACTGGGCGTGCGGCCCCGGGCGGTCCGACTGCACGGCGATACAGCCCGGGGAAGGGTGCTACCAGCCCAACGACGTGCGGAGCCACGCCTCGTTCGCATTCAACACCTACTACCAGTCGCAGGGCAAGGCCGGCGGCTCCTGCTACTTCCAGGGTGCCGGCATGGTCACCACCACGGATCCCAGTGAGTATTCCCACTTCCTGAAAATTCTGATGCATTTAGGTAACATTGCTTGCGACATGAAGTTTCCATGCTTGCTTGGGATTGACAAACATATATAGTAGCAATGCTTGCAGCCTGGCGAATACACATTCTCATCCTCGTCAGTAGTGAACAAACTGACAGTGAGTGAGGCATATTAAGTGAAGAAATACACATCTTATTGTTAAGTAACTGCTGAGACTAGCTTTGCTCACTTGTCCCGTAGTTCCTCGCGACCCCCTTTAGGTCTTCAGCTGGTCAAGTGTCAATGATGCATATACAGCATAGTGTGGCGCCAGACCAATTCAGTGTAGATGTGTAGTATAGTACTATACGTCAGTAAGCCAGTGGAAATGCTTTTTTCACCTGCAAGATCCCGGCTTCAATTCTCATGTAGATGTAGGAGAGACGCAATTGTCACGCCCCAAAAGTAGATGGCACTCATGGAAGAACATTCCGGAAAGTTGTTCGGTTTATCTTATCATTGGAGACTGGAGACCACTAACTGCCAAAAACTGGAGTTAGTATTTCGAGAGCAAAACAAAGGTGCAATTAGTATTTATTCCATTGATGTTGTTAGGAGAAAGGTTGCTTTTGCTTATAGGTAGGGGTACTGCAGCCACCAAGTGTGGTATCAGAGCTTAAAAGCTCTTGCATTGCGTTTAGGTTTGACAAATCACGACAGCTTGAGAGAAATTTCTCAGATATGACCTTTCTCAGCAAGTTCAGTCCCAAGCAAGTTGGGATATGTTAGATCTCGAAACCAAGTCATGGTTTTGGCAGGTGGATAGCTAACTTCAACGCACCCCTATCTATGGCCTGATATTAGTTTTCTATGAAGGCTAAAATTGTGAGCTTTTAGATAACTGGGTCCGGCTTTCAGGTCATATCGATGAGGTTTTGGTACCCATAAGCTGCACTTTTTAATTTGGCATGAGCCCATGGCCACGTAAAATCAGAGGTGACGGAAACTGAGCTGGTTCAGCCTGTAGATTTGTTTTGTACTCCGCCAGGTCCGAGAGAGTGCTCTGTACGTGGAGTGTGCTGATCTGATTGGGGGCACGAGCACGTCCAACTGCACTACCATTTCACAAAGAGAAAAAGGGCGCCACAAGATTGCAAAAAAGAATCCGCTTTCTCGCATGTGAGTAGGAGCAACGAGCTGTTCACATCACATGCCAACGCCACTGCATTACAGTTTACGCACCTCCTCAGTCTTCACCAGTTCACCCCCATCACTTGCCTCAGCTTTGTCATCTCATTCTTCGTAGGCCTATTTGTGACATTTTTTGTTCTTTCGTGAATCTGTTACATTCGAATGCTTGCCCAATTGTTTGATTTCTTAATAGGTCCTTAGTATGTCAATTGAACTTAAAATGGGGAAAATGATTGCTGTTTTACATTATCTCCTTTCTTTAAAGTAACCATCACAGTTTTTTCTTGCATCTCTGTGCTTGATTTTTCTCTATGTCAAGTATGGCTGCCTGCATTGCGCTCCCGTTCACTGGTGCACATACTTCAGAATGTAAATGTTCCAGAACTGTTTGCAGAAAAGTTTCAGAACAAGATTGCTACTTCTGAAAAAGTATGATCATGGCTAATGGTGATGTATAGGTCTCGCATGGCATGCTTCAAAAGCTAAAGCTTAGATCTGAGATCTTTCTCGTTGCCGATGATTACGTGTGATATTACTGCATTGGCACGCACTGCATTTTATGCGCAACCTATGGTTGGAGATTTGGGTAGTGTTGGGTAGCAACAGCAATCTTTGGAATTCTGCCTTTTTTATCAATAGTACCTAAAGTCTCATTATTGTGTCCGTTTAACTGCTTTCATGTCCCATGGTCAGCAGATGAACTGTGGTCAATAACATCACCATGCCATTTTTAATCCTGGTTCACCATGGTTGAGGAATAATAAAAACAGCCACCCGTTGGTATAGTTAGCTAGAAAAGAAGTCGTTACAGAAAATGCAATGGTTTTCTAGACCTTGTAGTGAGAGGATCTGGTTAGGAACTGAGGCATTCTTGCCCTTTGATTTGTATGGTGTGGGGTGGCCTGGCTCTAGGCTTGTACATAAACATTCTCTCTATCAATGCATCGAAATTCGAAACGCAATGCTTTCTGCGTTTTCGCGGAAAAAACTGAAGTACTGAATTCGCACTAGTTGTAGCCAAGTAGGAGTCTCTTTGGACGGTGGCCTTTGTCCTGAACCAAACAAATGATAATGATTCTCCTGGATAATATGAACTATTTTTTTATCTCAAGAAAAAGTAAGGGAAAAGATAAAGTGCATACTGGGAAGTTTTGGATCTGGATGCCATCTAGACCTCTGAAATTCGAAATGTGATTCAAGAGTCAAGACAAAGTGTAATCCATGCAAGTGGCCCACTGGCCTACTGGAATGTATGTGGGGAGCATGTACTCTTTGTCTGGTATGGTAATAGTATTATTACATGGACACATGCATGTGGACATGCGGTGTTCTCCCATTTTTTTCCCAGAATATTTTTTACTATACACATCCATGTTATAAAAATGCTAATGTAGATTAATACCACAACATTGGGCTCTGAGCATCTAGTGGTTCTGTGTCTAATTTACTTATTCGTTTGTTAGTTTCTCATTTAGACAAGACATTGACTGATACGAGAACTGAATGGAAGCTCTGTATTTAGTTGGCTTCAACTGATGATATCTTTTCTTTTCGTCAACGGGGATACTATTACGGACTGGACCACGGAATGATAATTTTGTAGTCCTTAGTGCCGTATAGGTTGTGTTCACTTTCGCGAACGGGTAATGTGCAGGTAGAAATACTAGGAGTTGTTCATATGCCTAGTTTTACTGATGGATTCAGGCTTTCAACATCACAAAGGAACTCCTCTTTTCATATCTAGAGCTGCTGCGAATCTACACTCTGCAGCATTGTCTTCAGTGATGTGAGCCAAGGCTCCCTGGCATGTACTAAGCTACTAGAGTTCGTCGGCTTGCATGTAATATGTACTAAATACTAATGCGAACCAGTTCATGCCTTGACTGGTTTCCACTTCTGAGGAATTCCCCGAATGAAAAATTGTACTCATGTGATTTTCCACAGGTGCAGGTAATTGCTAACAGAGAATCGTCATCTTTTCTTACCACTGTCTGGGTCATGTTTTTCCCTCTCATCTAGAGCCAATACATGTGTCTAGATATCTTGATGACATGTTTGACCATAATATGTTCCGGTTGATCATTTTGTTTGATTGCTTCAGTCTTTCGCAACCATCACATTGAAAAGATCCTTCTTTATTTCCTAATTAATCTATACCTTCTGTTGTACAGGTCATGACAGCTGCATCTTTCCTGGAAGGTACTTTGCTAATTTTATTTATCAGTAATGTACTTGATGTTGTCAAACCGATCAAATATGCCAAATTCACCAAAAACATAATCATATCTCAAAATATAGAAGTGAAATCCTACTAGAGCTTCAAAATGTAATAGCCAATTCAGTTTCCACAGAATACGGCAAACTTCATAGCTGAAGACGAAATTAATAGTCTACTCTGACATCTCATTTCAAACATACTAATAAAAATATTGAAATGTGAGATCAAATGCTCACGCCTGAGTTCCGCTAATGTTGTGCTTTTTATCATGCAGTAAGCTTTATAGCAATGTCACGAAATCTGATGGTGCAAACTCAACCACAACGCAGACGAGTGATGCTAAAGGATCTGCCGTATGGAGACTGAGAAGAGGAAGGGAAAAAGGGTTCTTGTTGATCCCCGGCTCTTGTTGAGCGGGATGGTGGCGGTTATGATGACAAATTCAAACTTTTGGACATAACAGGAACATGTTAGTTGTAACAAATGCTAATTTTTGGGATGATATGTTAGTAGAGGGGCCAGTGGTTGTATGTTTAGTGATTCTTTATTGTTAGATAAGCACCAATAAATTATTCTTCCCTCTTTTCGAAATGTATGATGCTACAAATTCTAAAGATGTGCTTCTGAGTTCACTGACTTCTTGTGAATCTACATCTTAACCTAGAATGTAGATTAAAGAGGATCAAATGGATGAGTTAGTGTTTTCCAAAATTGTAAATTACACCACAAGTACATGAACAGTTTTTTCCTAAGCTATCAGGAGCAGCCTCTCTGGTCATCTTCAGTCTGGTATATTATAATCTGAAATGTTGAAGCCTCATCTGACGGCCCAGATTCAATTTTTGCATATAGAGTATACACACGCACGCTCTAAGTTTGCATTAAATTTATTTGTTTCAATAAAATATTATTAATATTAAGAAGATACTAATTATATCTAGTCTCTGCAAACAACAACGTAGTCGAGACATTAAGGATGCACGTAGTAAAAAAACAAAAAAGAAAAAGAGAACGACCACAGAGACTCACAGCAGTATTCAACCATCATCATTAGCCACACCCAGAATTTGAAAAAGGTTCTCCAACACCGACACGACACTTCTGGGAAGGGAGGTATCACCTAGAGAGCGTCACAACCCAAACTGGGATACCCCTTACTGTGTGGCGATTCAGGTTGCCGACATATAGATGTAGATAAATATACTTGTTCAAATTTCAACTAGGTGAACAATCCTATATGGAAGGTTACACTAGTAACATGCCCCATTTCTAAAAAACACTAGTAACATGCAACAAAGAAAAGTTAAGATAGTTATAAGTAAGCCAAGCACAAGTAATAGGCGGGACAAACATAACCATGAGTGGATAACATAAGAACATGTTGAAGTATTCAGAAGTTCAAGACCTCTGGGGATTGTATCTCTGTTGTAGAGGCCGTGGCTAACAAAATCCACAACAATCCCTCGGATTCACCCTTGTTCTTCGAGATCTCACCAAACCAAGCATGAGATCTTACACTAGTTTCATATCTTGGGGTAGTTTCCGGATCCATACAAAATCATTGATTCAAACCAAAAGCCTAGAAGCTCCTCTGGTGGAGTGTGACCAAAAAGAAAAGGGAGCGCCAAATTCAATTTTTCACTGCTAATATTTCTGCAATTTCAGTAACAACAACTGATGAGTTTCAAGCTTGAAAATGCACTTTATTTCTATATTTATCTAGGAATTTATATCAAGTAAGAGAGGTAAAATAATATTTTTGGCAAGTCCATCGATGGGCAGCAGCGATTTCTTAATCATGGTAACAATTTATATTTCTGCTTGTAAGTTTTCTTTTTCGAAATGGGAGAAAGCCCCGGCCTCTGCATCGATAGATGCATGTGGCCTTTTATTCTTTATTAAAATTCAGTTATTACAACGAGTCCATCATGGATCACATAAGGTTGATACAAGTATAAACCACTTAAAGAATAGGGACAACATTGTATCAACATGTTTCCTAAAATCAGCTGTCCTGGCTGTATATATCCTGCGCAACCATATCGAACCCAATATCTAGCGCGCCGATTTTTTCCGTTGATTGTAGGTAGTACTTCCAAGATTCATCAATGGTCGGCAAGACAAGAATCAGTCCATGGCCCAACGCAAAACAATGAATTAACGTACTGCTATTAGATTTGGGCACTGCCCAGCCGGCCCCATCCTGTCACGCAGCGTCGAGGGATCTTTCTTCTTGCTCCCGATGTAGAGTAATACCAGAAAATTATTTGCACTTTGCTCCCCCAGTGGCTCCTAGGGCAACTTTAACTATCTAGAGTTCCTGACAAACCCAAGAGTATTAAGCATGTAGCAAAATCAGAGGGGAGTCAATTTTTGGCTATGTGGAATCACATATCTTGGTATCCTCTTCCTTTTCCCTCATTTGGATACAACTTTAAGTTAAGGAAACAAGAGGCATCATGTTTTTTTCTAGATGTACAATTTCGTGCAAGATGAGATCCAAAAGGCGAGTCTCTGCATAGAAGAAGACTCTTTTTATCTAAACCCCAGAATTTCAAACCTTAACAAAATTCAGCAGGAAGTCTAGACCCTCCAAGATGTCAAGAATGCTTCGGGTGTCCGAAATACTCTGGGCCATTCCAGGCATATCAGTACCAGTCCAAAGATCTGAGCCTCTACGGTATATCTCAGGTTAACCACTACAAACCTTGGTGTGTTGGGGTTTTCACTTCGGCATGTTTGAATGTTTTCTATGATGTAAATTTGGCAGTGATCCCCGCTCTTTGCAAACATTGCAAATTTATTATACCACCTTCCTATGACTCATTGCAAGAAAAGAAAATATGAAGTTTAATTATACCGTCTTCTCATTAACCTTTGGTTCCAAAAAAGCTCAGATGTAATGAGCACATAATACACATAATTGCAAAAATAGATCAGAATAATCATCATAAAATAATGCACATAATTACAAAACAAGCTCAGAAGTAACGATGTGTGGCTGTGTGCATCGCAGAGCCCAGGGCGATGCTCCCTATTCGAACAAATAACGATAGCATAATAGACGATAATTACAAAGCAAGAGCAAAAGTACTACAATCCGGCTGCCAAATCAACAAAAAAAACGAAGTAACCTTCTCGGTCAAGCATCACCGCCAGCAACTAGTCCGACGGCGCGTCCATATCGCTAGTCTCTGCCTGTACGAAATTGTAGATGCGGCAGGCGGACGGTTGAGATTGCACACCCAACGTGGCGTTACACCATAGCCAGTGGACTCCTGCCTGACCGATTGACATAGGAGAATCAAACAAATCTGTAGACTGCGTCATCTCGACCTGAAGCATCAGTGGAGCTCCTCCGTCTAATTTCCACTTTGCCATGCTTTCGGTTGAACTGGTTGTTGCCATGGCCACGGCTTCTGTCATCTTCTCGAGGCAAATATCAGGGAAGTAAGCCTTGCCAAGGGGTGTGCCATGGTACCAGACATCAGCCTCCCAAGCTAGCACGCACAGCTCGTGCCGCTTGTAGCGGCTGATGACGCGCGCGGTGAGGTTGAACCGCGGAGGTAGCATCGTCGCGTCCTGCGGAATCGATGCCACGATGCTGGTGATCTCCACTTGGTGGTACCCTTCACCGGCATGGTTCGCCTTGACGATCTGATCCAGACGATGGGATGCGAACGCGAGCATCAGGAAGAGGACGAACACGAGAGAGATCACGAGGCCAAGCGAGAGCAGCAGGTATTTGCCTTTCTTCAAACGCGCCCTCTCTGCTAGGTCCAGCACCAATTCGGTCGCGGTTGGGAATTCCATGATGGGCAAAGTCGACAGGACCTAAATTGCGATGTCCAAGGATATCGATGGACCTCTGTTTATATACACAGACGGTCCGATGCAGGACCGATCGAGTCTCCTAGCAGATTCAGTCTCGAACTCGGATTAATTCCGAGTCCGATCGAGTCCAGGCACTGATATGCAAAACCGGTGTAGGTAAGGAGTTGGATCCCAATAAATCAAAGTCCTATATATAGACGTAACGCTGAAGACTTAGCCCTACAGACCTGGTTCGTGCTAGTTGAGTTTATCTGACAGTCATGTTAGAATCTGGCAACTAAGGCGGCTACGTCGCCTTGAAACCAGAGCCTGCCAATCACGCCGACGCCGACGAGGATGATGACGATCTGATGCTCCTTTTGCTCGCGATTTGCATCTTGGTCGCGATTTGCGGCGGCGTGGCCTTCTACGCCTTCCAGCTCACGCGAGTCCTGGAGCCTAGGTACTCCGTCGAGGTCACAGGCGTCCAAGGGCTTGGCCCCTCGCAATCGCAGAGCTCGCCGGCCTTCAACCTCACGATCCATGTCAACAACAGGCAGCATCTACGACGAGTCTGCAAGGAGAAGAGCAACGTGATCGTGTACTACAATCACCAGTAGAAAACAGGCCTTCCATTTTCACCTTTTGTCCCGGACAAATTATGAACCGCGACTAAAGGGTCCATTGGTCCCGGTTCAATTAGCCGTGGCGCGAGGGAGCATTGGTCCCGGTTCGTTTTGGACCTGTTACAACCCGGGACCAAAGGGTCACCACATGCGGCACATGCTGCCGCAGCCGTGGGCCCCCTGCCAGGGACCCTTTGGTCCCACGTCGTGTTACGAGTCGCGACCAAAAGGTTCCGCATTTTTCATTTAATATGAAATAACTCATATCTTTAAATTTGTATATCGAAATTTAATAAATAAAATGTCTAAATATATTAGAAAAATGAGAGGAATCCAAATATGACAAATATATCATATTTTGGATCACAAAAACGCATTTAACTCGGCGAAATTAGTTTCAAAAAATCGACATACTTTAGGCAAAATTAGGTAGAAATCAAGATAATTCCTAATACTTGGGGATTATTCAAAAAAATTGGATTACTCTGTGTGAAATTAGATGGGTGCCATTTTGCACCATATATATCTCAAACTATGTCGGATGAAGTCAAGAGTGTAGAGAATGTGTTTTGGATTTGCAACATGAAAATTTCGAAAAAAACTCAGCAACGTTTCATTTTGGAGTGACTAAGAAGGATCTAGGCTTAAAAAATGGGTGCCATTTTGCACCATATCTATTTTGGAGGTTTAACCAATATTCAAAATGAGCTTAAAAATCAAAATAAATCAAAAAAAGGAAAAAATTGCGCACATAGTCTTCTAATGTCGTATACTAACGATTCAAGTTGATATAAAATGTCTATATACATTCAGACAAAAAATTCATGTGATATCTCAAACTATGTCGTATGAACTCAAGGGTGAAAAGAAGGTGTTTTCGATTTGCAACATGGAAATTTCAAAAAACTCACCAAAGTTTCATTTTGGTGTTTTAGTATCAGGGAAAAAATAGAAACTTGAAATTTGAAAAACATTCAACTTTTTGTGTCCGTGAGCGTGCATTGTGGGTGCCAGTTCGCGTCCCGAACGCTTGGTGTGTTGACACGGATGAATTGCTTTCTATAGTTTGAAAAATCCCTTCGGAATCATTATTTTCTATACCAAGATACACATATTTGTCGAATATGAGAACTTTATCACAAACTATGCCGTGAGAATTGTCATAACTTGATCATTACTTTCTATAGCAAGTTTATCGATGTTTCCGTGATGCAAAATATGGTATGGATGGCATATTTGAATTTCTCTCGTTTTTCTAATCAATTTGGACATTTTATTTGACAAATTTTGATTTACGATTTAAAGATATGAATTATTCCATATTAAATATTATTACATAATCACTCTTATTTATTCAGAAAATATTATTACATAATAATTGTTATTTATTCAAAAATATATTACATAATCATTCTATTTATTTAAATAAATTTTGAAAATTTAAACAATAAAAAGTGTAACATCATGACTCAGGCTTAATATGATTGATAGGATACTATTATCAGTAAGTTCTAACTTCTCATTTGGAAGCTAATTTGGAAGGAACTCAAAAATTAAGCATGCTAGGGCGGGAGCAATTTGAGGATGGGTGACCGAATGAGAAGTTTGACCAGGTAAGTACTTTGACATGAGATTAAGTGTATAACTAGCTATTAAGTGTGTGGCTAAGTGAGAAATTTAAGAATATAATTAGAAATAGAATTAAGAATAGAATTGAGAATATAATTGAAAATAAAATTTTGAAAATTTTCGGTACCTTTAGTCCGTGCATGGCTCCGTCCACGTGGAGACCCTTTAGTCGCGGGTCGTGGACACCCGGGACGAAAGGCCACCCCCCTTTAGTCCCGACCCTTTAGTCGCGGGTCCAAAACCGGGACAAAAGACCCTCTGGACCCGCGACTAAAGGCCTATTTTCTACTAGTGAATGAAGCGAGCGACGATGGATATAACGAGACAAGCATCGGATGGGGCAAGTTGCCTGCCTTCTGCGTCGGTAGGTGGTCGACGATGGACATCGACCTGCGTTTCTCTAATCAGGGCGTGTTCCTCTCTCAGAGGTTGCGGGAGAAGATGGAGTCGGACCGGCAAAGCCAAGGAATGAAGATGGCGGTCGAGATCAAGCCGATACATCCAGAGGAGGCATCTAGGGCATGCCTCGTGATGTGTCAGGGCAAGCTAGATCAGTCCCTCGCAGCAGCGCCAGCAATGCCGTGCCTCCAACTATGTGCGACAGAAACAAGAATGCTTTATCACAAGTCCAAGACTCAACGCACCCCCATACTCCTCATGCACAAAAAAACTTCTCCTTTCTAGATATTTCAGTTGTAATTGATGAAAGATTTATTCATGTCAGGTTTCGCAGGTGTAGGATTTTTTGTACTAGATAGCATGTATAGAGAATTTTATGCAAGAAAGAAGTGGTGATGTTGAAGTAGGTTCATACTTTCAGTAAATAAAAAAGGATAGGCAATGCGATCATCTATCATCAATGCTTTTTAACATTGTATAGTTGATATGCTAGTCATTCTAATCAATCAAGCGAAAAATAAGGGATCATTAGCGACGTCATCCACTCATCCCTAATTTAGTTGATGATGGTTTGTCCATCTTATAATATCGCGTTTGCTAACGCTCGGGCAACTGAGATCTATGTTACCTCTTCGTCGATGATGTCGCTAGTGTGATGGTTTTGTCAGGTTTCATCACGTTTCACAAGTATTAATGCCGGGCACCGGTGTTTCGGCCCGTTTTGTAATTCGAGTATATTTTTTTGCTTTTCTGTTTTGATTTTTGTTGTTTATAGGAGTTTCTTCTGGGTTTTTGTTGGGCATCTTTATGTGCGACAGAAATAAGAAACCTTTACTACAAGTCCAAGACTCAACGCTCCCCCATACTCCTCCTACTGCACAAGAAGACTTCTCCTTTCTAGATATTTCAGTTGGAATTGATGAAAAAATTATTCATGTCAGGTTTTACAAGTGTAGATATTTTTACTAGATAGCATGGATAGAGAATTTTATGCAAGAAAGAAGTGGTGATGTTGATGTAGGTTCATACTTTCAGTAAATAAAAAAGGATTGGCAATGCGATCAGCTATCATCAATGCTTTTTAACATTGTAGTTGATACTCTAGGTATTTTAATCAATCAAACGAAGAAACAAGGGGTCATTAGCGGCACCATCCCTAATTTAGTTGATGATGGTTTGTCCATGTTACAATATCGCTTTTGCTAACGCTCGGGCGACCGAGATCTATGTTACCTCTTGGTCGATGATGTCACTAGTGTGATGGTTTTGTCGGGTTTCGTCACCTTTCGCGAGTATTAATGCCGGGCACCGGTGTTTTGGCCCGTTTTGAATGGTGACGGCCCGTTGTGGTTTGTGGTTTTTTTGTTGTTGTTTATAAGAGTTTTTGTGGGTTTTTTTTTTGGTTGGGCGTCCTTATATCTTTTTTGTTGGGCTTTGTTTCTTGTTGCTTTTTTTAGCAAAAAGACCACGCGGCTGAATCCTCCGTTTGCAATTGTAGTATGTAATTGCAGCTGAGCTCTCCACGTCAATTGGCAACATTAGTATGCAACTGCACAATAGTTTGTAATTAATTGTACAAATAGTATGTGAATTTACGGATGACATGAATTGTAATCGAACATCAAACCACAACCCAATCGCATCCTGAAATCGTAAATGTTCAATTACACATTAGGGCCCATAATGTGAAATTGCACATTGTCGTGGTGGTATCACGGCAGATGCCATGGGATGGCTTATGTTGGGGCCGATGGACGCTGGTGGAACCGGGGAGGGCTAGCGCGCTAAGGAGCGCACACGGAAAATACAAGCACACACACAATATACCCAGGTTCGGGGCCCTCGTGAGGAGGTAATACCCCTACTCCTGCCTGCCTCTCTCTATATGTTGGTATCTCACAAGTACAATGGTGCTCCTTGAGCTGTATCTTTGCAGCTATGGCAATGAGCTCTAAGGAAGAAGATGAAGCTAAGGGGGGAAATGTCTCTCTCTGGACGTCGTCCCTCACGCAGGAGGGAGAGGGCCTCTTTTATAGCTAGCTGGGTGCAACGGTCAGCTCCGTACCGGCACTGTGGCCACGCACGCCCGCGTCAGCCGTCGTACCGACACTGTAGCCACGCACCCTGCACCGTCATGATTGTACCCTCTGCAGGAGACACGACGTGTCTTGCCCATACCCTGTCCCATGTCTCTGCTCCCACGTACAGCCTTGGTCAGCGGGGGTGAGCCCGGTCACCTCAAACATGCGCCATACCGCACGCCATGCTCCCGTGTCAGACGGGATGCGACAGCAGCGCTGACCTCCGTCCGACATAAGGTGCCTCATCGCTATAACCCGGCATGGATATGCCGGATTCCCTTTCCTGAATAGCCTTCCCTGCACATAAGAAAACACACAGGATACCGACATATATATGTCGATCAGCATGTCTCGAATCCCATATCTCGGATCCATATCTCGGTCAGTATAACTCGGTGAGTATATGTCGGTTCCCGCCAACATCATAACTCGGCCTCCTCTGGGCCCGGGTATGTCGGTTTTTTGTACCTCGGTCCAGACTTGGACACAACTTATACCATATCATGACCATACCCGGGGGTAGCCCCCCGACATTAGTCCCCGAAGCTGGTGCGGTCCTGCAGCCTCGGATGAAGGGCCACACCAGGTTTACAAAACCAAACCAACTTGACCAAAGTATCCGACATAACTATGTCGGACCAAGTCAAATCAACAAGCCTCCAATCTCCAACTCCTTCCGACATCCGCCCCTGTGTCGGTTTCTCCGACACAAGAACTCAGTTGAAGGACCATGTCAAGCTTTCACAAACAACTCAACTTAAACCAATCATCCGACATATTTACGTCGGTTCAATCTCTAGAACTCTGAGCCGAGTCTTTAGCTGCTCTTGCCACTTTCCCCTATACCGGTTTCTCTGAAATACGAAGATTCTCTCAATATCCTCCAAGATCTGGCCACAGCACGTGGCAGGGAGACGCTGTGCGTCGCCTCGGTTCCCGCGCGTGGACAGACATGCCTCTGCGCACGCCGCCCACGAGTTGTCACGTCCTGAGCGCACTCGAGTGCGTTTGAGCCCTCGATAACCGCGCGGCTCCTCGATTCACGCGCCGTAACTGCGCCACTAACCGCGCCGTGAGCGGTTACCACTTTGCGGCCCATCGTGTGGACGATCGTGCGGGCGCGATTACCGCAACCGCGCATAATGCGCGCAGTTAATCCGCTCGCCCGTTACGGGGATCGTGCGCGATTAACTGCGCAAACCGCACGCCCCCCGCGCCTACAAGTAGCGGAGCGGGCGCCTCTCTCCTCTTCTTCTTCTTCTTCTTCTTCTTCTTCTTCCACTTTCCACCTCTCAACCTCCTTGCGCCATTGCCGCCGCCGCGCAGAGCAACTTGCAACCACACGCCGCCGGAGCCCACGAGCCCCCAACGAACGGAGCACCTCGCGCCGCCGCCGGACACGCTCAACTCCGGCACGCCCTGCGCTTCTCGCCTCGCGCCGCCGCCACTCCACCGGTAAGATGTTCATCCATTACTCCTCCATGAATTTCTTTTATACCTTTACCGTAGATCCTTCATAGGTTTTCTTGCTCTCAACTTCTTGTTTATCATAGATCTTCTCCATAGATTGCTTTCTTAATTTCTTCCTTCTAGATTCCCTTTAGATTTTCCCCGGATCTTCTAGGTCATTTCTTAGTTGCAATCTCTTGTTGTTTCTCCTATATTCTTGTCTAGATCTTCTCTTAGATCTTCTAGTTAGTTTCTAGGTAAGTTTGCTTTCCTCCGCCGTGCAAATGCTAGAAAGCTCACCGCCGGTGAACTTATGTCCTTTTTTGCAGATTTCACGGCTGACACGGGTACCAGGTTTTCACTTCCTCGCCGCGCCGCCGAGATGTCGTCTAGCAGCGCCGCAGATCCCGCCGACGTTGCCGTCGAGGAAAGCGAGCACGCCGGATGGGAAGGCTCGGATGTCTCCCAAGCCGAGATAGATTGGCTGATCCGGACCAAGCGAATCCCGGCACAAGTGATATGCCGGATTCCCGGCACAGAGGCCGAGCCGGATCTGCAAGCCAATGAACGTGTGGTCTTCGTCGCGCACTTCGAGCGCGGCTTCGGACTCCCGGCGAGCCCATTCTTCCGGGCTTTCCTCAACAAATTTCATCTTCAACCCCACCATCTCCCAGCGAACGCCATCACCACCCTCTCGACGTGCGTCTCTTTCTCCGAGGGATACCTCGAACTCTGGCCCACCGTTGAGCTTTGGGCCAAGTACTTCCAACTCCGGAAGCAGAGTGTCCCGAATCCGGATAAGACCCTCCCCAAAGAAATGACTCCTTGCGGCACTGCCACAATTATACCTCAGAAAGCCTCCATCTTTCCTCGGGTTCAAGGCCTGGAATCATGCCGGAAGTGGCAGCGCACGTTCTTCTACGTGAAGAGCCCGACAATGTCGATCTCTTGAACCTGCCGACATTCAGTATCGGTGCCCCCACGGAGCAATTTAACTGGCAGTTCAACCCGAAGGAGACGAATCTCGAAATCAACCAGATTCACAAGATCGTCAACCAGCTTGTGGGGGAAGGTATGACGGGCGATGATCTCTTGAGGACCTTTATCAGCCGCCGAGTCTCCCCCCTCCAAGCCCGGGTTCACAAGATTTGCCACATGAGTGGCCAATACGATCCAACTCGGATCAGCACCCACGAGCTGACCAAACCCGAGGTCAGAAGACGCGTCAAGGCAATTGCCAGAACGACGATGGATGTCGAATGGGAATGGGGTATGAAACCTCATGATAGAACTCGGCTTCCGGAGCAAGTAAGTAACTTGCAATTTAGACCGACATATTTTTTTCTGCCGAGATAACTCTTATGTCGGCTCCATACTTGGCTCCTAAATAACCCGGTTTTATTGCTTCTGATTTGCAGAGGTTTGCTCGGCAAAGGACTGAAGATGGAGCGGATCCCTCCGCCAAATGGGGCAAAGATCTACCTGCCCCGGCCGCCACCGAGGTTGATGACCCGGACGATGAGGATCATATGCCGATTCCGGCTGCTGGCGCCCCTACCTCGGGCAAGCCTCGAGCCCGAGCCTCAATCAGAGATTGGTCAGATGACGATGACGATGATGTGAAATTTTAGAGGCACTTGATGTTCGTCCCATCGCATTTGCTCACCCACTATCCTCGGCATCAGCTAACCCGGGCGGCCCTGCTCCGAGTACACGCCCTGCTACTACGGGCAAACAAGGCGGATCTCGCAAGCGTGCAGAGACCGGTACCTCGAATACCGGGACCTCCACATCCTCAGATCCAGCAGCGCCGAAAGCGAAGCGGCTGAAGAAAACAGCGGTTAAGCCGTCACGGGTCAAGAGGACACCGCCAGTTACTCAAGGGTAAGATACTCTTTGCCGATATACGCTCGTTTCCCTTTCTTCCTTTTCCGGGATAATCTTTCCCCGAGATAACATTTTTTCTTGTTTCAATGCAGTGATGCCCTTGAGGTTAACCAGAGCGCATCCTCCATGCGCTCACCCCTTCCGACTGCAGCGGAACCTCGGTCAACTGACTCCGGGGTACACACCACCCCAGCCGTCATAGTGCTGCCGGCTTCTGATGCCGCACTTGGAGGAGGCCAAGACGCCCCAGAAACCGAGGTCATGGACTCTGTTAACACCGATATCTCGGCCCCTGACTGAGATGTTGATCTCGATGCCGGCAACAAGGACTCCACGCGACGGAGCGAACCGACACTCCGACGGCACCGGATCAGCAGCAACAACAACGGCAACAACCGCAATACCAGCAGCAAGATCAGCAACAGCAGCAGCAAGATCAACGCAACAGCAGCAAGATCAACAGCAACAGCAGCAGCAAGAGCAGCAGCCACAGCTGCGCAGCCATCGCCACCACCGACATCTCCCACACCGGCATCCCAGAAGCCAGCCTCAGTGCCAAATCCGGCACTGCCATGCCAATTGGCCACTGGAAAATTGCCGCTTATTCCGGATAAGCAACTGGTGGTGACTCCAACCCACTCCTCGAGCTACCAGCAACTAGTTGCCAGAGTCTCCAAAGCCGGCACAGCTATTTCGGAGTTCCCCCGTCTGCGCACTCAAAGCGGCAACAGCTTGGGCTCGGTGGAGCACTACAACATGGATTGGAACGCCGCTGATACCAGCGAGGTTTCCTCCCATAATCCGGTTGCCCGGCACTCAGTTGGCCCAAGCCACGTTGCGCAGTCCATACACGTTGCAGGTTGCAGTCCTCAATGCCAGCAAGGTCACAGAGGTACACCTTCCTCGGCTCAATGCTTTTTTCTTCTATAATAAATAACAGATATACATTATCCCCAGTCCCCGAGATTCGGGTCGAGTAGTTGATGCTCAACCGAGTAAAGACCACTCGGCGTGAATCTTCACAAAAACTCAATATCCATTCCACTTCCAAAAAACTCCGACATCCAGTCCACTTCCAAAAATTTCCGATATCCAGTCCCCGAGATTCATGTCGAGTTTACTCGGCGTGAATCTTCACAAATTTCCGACATGCAGTCCCCGAGACTCATGTCAAGCTTACTCGGCGTGAAACCTCACAAATTTCTGACATGCAGTCCCCGAGACTCATGTCACGCTTACTCGGCGTGAAACTTCACAATAATACTAACACTTTCCTTTTTTCAGGATTGCACCAACACTCGGACTGAGGTGTTCAAGAAGCTGCTCTTGGAGCACAGGAAACTCAAGAATTCCCACAAGCAGCTGCATGAGGAGTTGAAGAAACGCGACGACGCGCACAATGCTGTGCTCAAAAAGGAAAAAGACGAAGTGTCTCGGCTCCAGAAGGAGCTTGAAGCGGTTCAGAATCAGAAAGCCGAGACAGAGAAAGCTGCTGCTGCGGAGAAGAAACAGCGGGAAGAGGACGCTCAGAAGCATAAAGAGCTCCTCACCCAGACCGAGGGTCGCGTCACCTCGGCTCAAGAAGAGCTAGATGCCCTCAAGGCTAAATGTGACGGCTGGTTGAAGGAGCTCACCCGGATCAACAATGAAATGGACAGTAAGTTTCCTTTATCTTTTCTCTTCATTTCTTTTGCCTCTACCGACATTAGATTTATGCCGGTATATGACTGAACTTGGTGGTAGCTTTTCTTTCTTCTTCAGAGCACTTTGCCCATTCCAAGGCCGCTGCTACCAATACTACCAACAAGGCGCGGGAACAGAGGGCAAGAACTGGCCCGATCCCGGAGGAATGGGACATTGAAGACCATCTGACTGCTCTTAACGCTCGAATCTCTCCTCTGAAGCTCATTGGCACCGAGCTCCTCGAAGCTGGTATCCGGGTTTACCGGGTTCTATGGCCGGGGTGCACGCCTCCAGTCACCGTTGCCGAGTTATCCCAGTGCCTGCTGGGCGCGGAGGCAAGACTCCGAGAGTGGAGATCTTCCTCAGCACGTGCCGGCGCAGACCAAGCTTTGACTTTCGTGCTCTCTTGGTACGAGTCAATCAAGCTTGATGCAGTGCGGTCCCTGCGCCAAGGCTCAAAATGGACTTCAGATCCGACACTGATCGAGAGCCGCAAGGAGGCAGCCTCCTTCATGGCCAGCTATGCTCCCACTCGAAATTTCCTTCCTGGTCCAGCCTACTCGGAGGATGAAGAAGATGACGAGGATGATGAAGAGGGTGATGACGAGGAAGATGACATTGATGAGGAGATCGAGGTCGAAGCTCCCGACACTGCTACTGCCGGAGCAGCCGACACTGCTGAGCCGACCGCGACCGACATCTCTGAGAACCCGGCAACGAACACCTCGGTCGAGCCAGCGACCGAGATTGCTCCTGAAACTCGCACCGCTCCTACTGCTCCGAGCTCCTCCGAGGCAGCTGCCTAAACTTATCACAAGCTGAACCATTAAATCCCCGGAATGCCGGGTGCAAATGTATATATACTCTTTAAATTTTATCAGTACTACTCTATCATGCTAGTTTCAACTAGACAGGCTTGATGCCGGATCACCTTTCACCGAGTCCCCGAGTTTACTTTCTTGTTCTACTATACTTAGTAATCTTTGCTCTTGTCTACCATTCAGGCGTTCGACAGTCGAGTCACAAGATCAAAATTATAGCATACAATACTTGTAAATTTTGAGGTAAGGTTTAGAGTCATCCGACACAAAGATAAGGAACGAAAAAACCGGGTTAGTAAACAACATATACCGAATCATTTTTGGACCGAGTCCCCGAGTCTGTTTTCATGTTTACTATATTCCATAACCTCTGCTCTTGACTGCCATTTTGGCGTTCGTCAGTCGAGTCACAAGATCACAACAAGATAGCATACATTACTTGAACTTTGAGACAAGGTTTAAAACCATTCGGCATAGGGACAACACAGATAAAACATAGATAAAACACATGCATATAGACAAAGGCAGTCCCCGAGTTTCTTTTCGGAGTGCCAACATTTCATTCAAAGGAAACCGAGATACATACATTGCGCCCTTAAGAGTAGAAGGGACGGAGTAGAGCTACATTCCAGGGTCGTTTGGTTTCCTCTCCGGATTTGTCCATCTTGTTCTTCATTGCTACCTGTGCATCTATAAGATAATATGCATCATTGTGCAGAGCCTTGCTTACAATGAACGGTCCCTCCCATGGAGGTGATAGCTTGTGCATGCCGGCTTTGCGCTGCACCAGCCTAAGCACCAAATCTCCTTCTCGAAAAACCCGAGGTTTTATCTTCCGGCTATGATAGCGGCGGAGATCTTGCTGATATATCGCTGACCGAGATAAGGCCAGCTCTCGTGCTTCTTCGAGCAAATCGACATCATCCTCTCGGGCTTCTTTTGCCTCGGTTTCTGTGTACAGAGTAACTCTTGGCGAGTCATACTGTATGTCGGTCGGCAGGACCGCTTCTGCTCCATAGACCAGAAAAAATGGCGTATAGCCGGTTGATCGATTCGGTGTGGTCCTAAGACCCCACAGTACTGCTGGTATCTCATCTATCCAACAACCCGGAGTTCGCATCAGTGGTTCCATCAACCGAGCTTTGATGCCGGATAGCACCAATGCATTTGCTCTTTCCACCTGCCCATTGGACTCCGGATGCGCCACCGATGCAATGTCAAGTCGGATTCTGCTTTCAGCACAGAACCGAGCAAAGGCTCCCACAGCAAAGTTTGTGCCATTATCCGAGATAATGCTGTGTGGGTAACCATATCTCAAAATGATGTCTTTCAAGAAAGACACAGCTGTGTGACCGTCACATTTGCGGATTGGCTTCACCTCGATCCACTTGGTAAACTTGTCCACCATTACCAGCATATGAGTCATGTTACCTCGGGCTGGTCTGAATTCTCCCACCATATCCAGACACCAGACAGCAAAAGGCCAAGTGATGGGAATAGTCTTGAGTGCCGAGGCTGGCATGTGGATCTTGTGAGCAAATCTCTGACATCCTTGACACTTCCTCACGATATCTTCTGCCTGTTGCAAAGCTGTGGGCCAGTAGAACCCATGCCGGAATGCCTTAGCAACCAATGCTCTTGAGCAAGCATGATGACCACATTCTCCTTGATGAATTTCCAAGAGCATCTCTTGCCCTTCCTCCGGTTCAATGCAACGCTGCAGCACTGTGGTTGCACTTCTCTTGTACAACTCCATGTTGATGATGGTATATGCTTTGGATCTTCTTTGCACTCGCCTGGCCTCGGCTTCATCACTTGGCAAACTCCCATCCATCATATAGGACATTATAGGCTGTGCCGGAAATATCGGTTCATCCACCTCCATTGCCTCAACCGACATTGCATCCTCCGACATATACTGGTCAGTCCCCGAGTTCTGCCAAGCAGTCCCCGGGTTCTCCCAAATGCATCCGACATCGACGTCCATGGGAACAGCATCAGACTCCGGTTTCTTCGGGATAAAGATTGACTCGGACTCGGGCGATGGTTTGATTGATGGCTTCCTCAAATGCTCCAAGGATATGCCGGGTGGGATTGGATCCCGAGATGAACCTAGCTTGGACAGTACATCGGCGGCTTCGTTTTCTGCCCGAGGTATATGCTTGTACTCGCAACCTTCAAAGAACCCCGAGATCTTCTGGACATGAAACCGATATAACGCCATGTTGGCGTCTAAAGCATCCCAATTTCCCGAGACTTGCTGCACCACCAGATCCGAGTCTCCGAAGCATTCTATCCGGCGAATACCAATTTCCTTGGCCACATTGAGCCCATGAACAAGTGCCTCATACTCGGCCACATTGTTAGATGCCGCAAAATGAATCTGCAACACATATCTCAGTTGATCCTGCTTAGGCGAGGTAAGGACTACCCCGGCACCTAAACCAATTTTCGTCCTGGAACCATCAAAGTGCATTCTCCAGTAATTGGAGTCAGGCAATGGTGGCTCATATTGCATCTCGGCCCAATCCACAAAGAAATCAGGCAGTGCCTGAGATTTGATGGCATCTCTTCTTTCATAATGTGGCGTATAAGGAGCCAGCTCAATGGCCCATTTGGCTACTCGGCCACTTGCATCTTTGTTACCAATGATTTCCGAGATAGGAGCTTCACACACCACTGTGATTGGATGCTCTTGAAAGTAATGCTTTAATTTCTTGACCGCCATATAGACGCCATATGTCATTTTCTGGTAGTGAGGATAATTTTGTTTGGATAACGAGATCACCTCGCTCAGGTAATATACCGGCCTTTGCACGGTTTTGCCATCTTCTTCTCGCTCCACTACTACTACGACACTCACAACCCGGTTTGTGGCTGCAATGTAGAGCAACATCGGCTCTTTGGGTAATGGTGAGGCCAATATCGGCGCAGTTGCCAACATCTTTTTTAGCTCAGTGAACGCCGCATCCGCTTGCGGGGTCCACACAAATGTGTTACTTTTCTTCATTAGTTGGTATAAAGGCAATGCCTTTTCTCCCAACCTACTAACAAACCGACTTAACGATGCCAAGCAACCAGTGAACTTTTGCACATCCTTGAGGTTATTCGGCAACCTCATGCTCTCAATAGCACGGATTTTTGTCGGATTTACCTCGATACCTCGGCTCGACACGAGGAAACCGAGTAACTTGCCTGCCGGCACACCAAAGGTACATTTGTCCGGGTTAAGTTTTATCCGGAATCTCCTTAGATTCGCGAATGTTTCTCTGAGATCATCAATCAGAGTGGATTTCTCCTTAGTTTTGATGACAATGTCATCGACATACACCTGCACATTTTTGCCTATTTGATCATGCAAGCATTTTTGCATACATCTTTGGTAAGTAGCACCAGCATTTCTCAAACCAAATGTCATGACACGATAGCAATAAGCCCCGTACGGGGTAATAAAAGCAGTTTTCATTTGATCAGCAGGGTTCAGCGGTATCTGGTGAAAACCAGAATATGCATCTACAAAGGATAACAGCTCACACCCGGCTGTGGAATCGATCACTTGATCAATCCGAGGCAGCGGGAATGGATCCTTAGGACATGCCTTGTTCAAGTTTGTGAAATCAATACACATGCGCACACAATGGCCACGTTCGGGTCATCCTTTTTCTTTTCCACCAGGACCGGGTTAGACAACCAGTCCGGGTGCAGCACTTCCATGATGAAACCAGCCGCAAGTAACCTGGCCAGTTCATCACCTATCACTTTCCTCCTGTCATCCGAGAGACGACGCATGGGTTGCTTCACGGTTTCATATCTGGCCTGACAAATAACGAGTGCTCAGCCAACTCCCTCGGAACACCTGGCAGGTCCTGATTTGACCATGCAAAGATATCCCGATTCTCACGGAGGAAGTGACTGAGCTCGCCTTCCTATTTCTCCGTTAACCCGGTACCAATGATGACGTTGTGGTCCGGGAACGCCGGGTCAACGTTGATCTTCTTCGTCTCCTTCGGCACTTGGAATGCCGCATTCTGCTCCGGGTTACTCATACCCGGCATACCGAGTTGCGCGGACTGCGCCAACGCCACCACTTCATGGATCTTCTTCTTCTCTGCAGCAATGATTAATGACTCGGCTAGACACGAGCCAGCCGAGGCACAAATGGTGATGATGCCATTAGGACCCGGCAGCTTCATCTTGAGGTAAGCCACATGGGTAGAAATCATGAACTTGGCCAGTGCCGGTCTGCCAAGCAAAGCATGATATGGACTCTCGAGGTCCACCACCTCAAACTGGATGCTCTCAGTTCGGCAGTTGTCCTTGGTGCCAAACAACACATCGACCCAAATCTTGCCCATAGGTGCACACGAGACACCCGACACTATACCATGAAAGGTCGTAGAACTCGGCTGCAGCATGTTTGCCGAGATACCCATCTTCACCATGGTGTCTCGGTACATGATGTTGATGGCACTCCCATTGTCAATGAGAACTCGGGTGAACCTGACATTAATGGTGGGCCCAATGAATGTCGGATCCACCACCAGAGCATAACCTCCCGGGCTTGGCATAATCCGGGGATGGTCCTTCATACTCCAGCTGATCTCCTAATCAGACCAGTGCATATACTTCGGCACAGCCGGCATAACTGCGTTTACCTCAAGTGCACGCCGGTTCAAGCTCTGCTTGTCAGTTGGCTCGGTCACAAACACCACATAGCTCTGGTGAGCCTCTCTTTAATCACCCTGACGATACTCACCCTGGCCACCGGGACCAGCATTGCCACTGTTGCCTCCGACATTTACTTGGTTGACAGGTCTCGGAGCTGGAGGCCTCTGTGCCGGTGCATTCACGGGAACTGCGTTTGCTCCGGTGAGCGGTAGTGCTTGCCTCTGTTGAGGATTGATGTCTACGCACGCTTCTATTCTTGTAGACAGTGTTGGGCCTCCAAGAGCAGAGGTTTGTAGAACAGCAGCAAGTTTCCCTTAAGTGAATCACCCAAGGTTTATCGAACTCAGGGAGGTAGAGGTCGAAGATATCCCTCTTAAGCAACCATGCAATTAATATACAAGAAGTCTCTTGTGTCCCCAACACACCCAATACACTTGTCAGATGTATAGGTGCATTAGTTCGGCGAAGAGATAGTGAAATACAAGTAATATGGATGATTATAAGTGGTAATTGCAATCTGAAATAAAAATTGCAGCAAGCAAACATGTAGCAGAACTGGTTGTAAACGGTGTTTCAATGCTTAGAAACAAGGCCTAGGGATCATACTTTCACTAGTGGTACCTCTCAACATGTTAGCACAACTGAATGCAAGTAAATGATACTCGGGATTATTCTCCTTCTTGATAACACAAGAGTACTATGTGTAGGGCTGCAAAAGCACTCCTCAAAGTCTGAGTAAACAAACACCACAATTCCCAAGAATAAGCCATGATAAATATCTAAATTATTCATAGTCACACAGAAGTACCCACACTGCCACCTTGATACCGTGTTGTCACAATGACTCCGGGAACTAGATAAAATCACTTGAGTAGCATAAACATTACATATGAATTCAGCGATACTAGCAATACTCATGATCACATAAAGATCACACAATGGGAGAGAGAGATAAACCACATAGCTACCGGTAGAGCCCTCAGCCCCGGGGGAGAACTACTCCCTCCTCATCATGGAAGTCAGCAACGGCGATGAAGATGGCGGTGGTGTCGATGGAGATGACTCCGGGGGCAATTCCCCGTCCCGGCAGGGTGCCAGAACAGGAACTTCTGATCCCCGAAACGAGGTCTCGCGATGGCGGCGGCGCTGCGGAAGTCTTTCTGGAGTATTAGATATATATTTAGGGTTTTCGCGTCGGGGTGACTAAATAGGCGAAGGGGCAACGTCGGTGGAGTCCCGAGTGGGCCAAACCACCAGGCGGCGTGCCCTGGGGCCCAACCGCGCGAGCATGTGGTTTGGAGGCCGTGGGCCTCCCCCTGGCTTGCCCTTCTGGCTCCGTGTGTCCCTCGGAAAAATAGGAGGTTTGGCTTTTGTTTCGTCGAATTCCGAGAATATTGGCCGAACAGCTTTTCTAGAACCAAAAACAGCAGAAAACAGGAACTGGCACTGTGGCATCTTGTTAATAGGTTAGTCCCAGAAAATGTATAATAATCTTATATTTACTAATTGGAGGCACCGTAGGAGCTTCCACGTTAATCCTAGACGGTAACAATTTTCGTCCGTACGATCGAAAGGTAAACTGTCTAAAGCCGTCTGATTTAAGCTGTTGCCCAACGCATCACGCGTGACCCTCCAGCACGATCTGATCGCCATGAGTTCGAATCACGTAACCTCCATATTAATTAGGTATTTATTTATTAACCAACCAAACCATCCTCTCGCCCAATCTCATGGCGGCGGGAGTTCGTCTAGCAGCCCGTCTCCTTCGGGAAAAAACAGCAATTGAGTATCAGCTTCCGTCTTTCCATGCGCGATGCGCCTGGCGTGCGGCGACAGCAGCGAATTGAATTGGTGGCCTGCTCTGCACAGTACACACTCGGATCCAAGTGCTGTATCTTAATCTCCACTTCTATTTTCTAATCACATTCAGAAGATGCTGGATAGCATCGGCAGCGGCGTCACCCTGTTGCCTCTATCCACCGAATAAATCTCAGGTAATTAAACTGCATGCAATGCTAGAAGGCATGCATGCAGATATCATCCGATTATTTCTTTTGCGCACCGTTGCATGCATGCATCCATGCATGTCTGCGTGCTCAAGCTTGGTCCCATCTTGGTGACTAATTTGTTACACTGATCAATTAATTCTTTACATATATAGTACTATAGTGTGATTTCAACGATTCATGGTGTCACGTGCAAGTGCAAAAACACTTACAGCTTTACATTATTAACTAAGCAATATGTTGTGATGCTCCTAATATTAACAAATAGTTATCCAGTAGATTTGTGTATCTCTCTTAATTTATTTGCAGCAATCTTGAAAAGATAATTGTAACAATAATACGCCACTATGTAGTATCAGCTTACTCGAGCTAATTAGCATGTGTACCAGTGTAGGTACGCAACATGTATGCGGGGACAGGACTCACAATTGACAATTCATCTGCATATCTGATTTGAGAAGGTTAGCTTTTCTATAGCTTTTACTCTTCAACTTTAGGCCTACGTAGAACTTTTTTTTCACAATGCATATGCTTTCAATCTGACCTACCTTATGACAATCCACGTAATTTCACACTTAGAAATTCTCATGCTAATTTAAAATAAATAAACAGTCCATATGACCGAGTTATAACAGTTAGAATCAACTCCAATTAATTATCAGGGCACTGCACGCCTCCTGCACTATGGGTGAAGCTACTACAGAGTACCATTAGTCAAAAAAAGGTAGTGAAATGTTGCAGCAATGCAATAACACACCATCCAGTAAATATGCACACGACATTAATAAGAATATGAAATGTAGTAATACAAAAACTTTTATTGCTACAACATAAAAAGCCAAAAAAAAACCCTCAAAACTCACAAAAAATCCTCAAACTTCCCCATCTCGAAAAGGATGATGTTAAGAAAAATACACCCCCAAGCTTCCTAAATCTTGGAAACTAATACCTCAGTCTTTATTAATCTCAGCAATTCCTTTTTGGGGGTCTCCTGAGCACATCAGACCAAGAAGACTGACAATGGTCATGAGTATGAGTGTGCCAATGAGCAGTTGGTGCACATGGTGCTTGCTTAACACACGAAGGAGAACATATTGATGTTTTTAAGCGTAATGTCGTTTAAACCGAGGAGATGCAAACCAGTAATCGCGGGTGATTGATTAAGTATGATGAACAAATTTATCCAAAAGAACTTCGGTCACTTATTGGTTAAGTAGGTATCTCACACATGCACATCAATGCTTGGGCAAAAAATAAAAAATGCAGTACGCCATGTCAAATCCATCTATCTTATCTGATATTATCGGATCATAAGTACTATTTGGCACTCAAATCAGTGTATATATGGAAAAAGTAGTTTGCATATGTCCATCTATTTTTTCTCTAAGAAACTCCGCATGTTATTTCTTCCGTTAGAGTTCTCTAATGTGATAAGACAAACTAAGATATATGTGAGCATATTGTAATAATATGGTCAGTTGCTAAACAAGTATTATCATGTGACATACTCACTAAGATTGATACGTAATATGCAATCAAATATCCAAGTTAATATATGCATTATGACCGTTCTTGGACATGTCAATAATTCTCCTTAGTTCTTGCAAATTTTTACTAATGCTTTGTTTTGGGAGCTTTGTACTGTTGTATCCTGACTTTGCATTGACTAAGCAAACCAATAAGTGTATTCGTCACCACCTATTTTTCCATGCGTTGAATTGGGGTGGCCTCACGCCTTCAAGCATACAACTGATTTTTTTTCTAAACTAATAGATTATAGCATAAGAAACATAGAGACATAAACTATTAGTGGTCTAAGATATGGGCAAACAATTGGGGTGGCCTCACGCCTTCAAGACATAAACGTTTTATTTTGTACGAACAAAGTCAATCACATAACATAAGCCCGTGCGGATGCACGGGTTGATGACTAGTGATATATAATGCATATAAAACACGTGACAATGATACATAAAACAAGCATGAAACATCAGAAATTACAGATACGTTGGAGACGTATCAAGCATCCCCAAGCTTAGTTCTACTCGTCCTCGAGTAGGTAAAACGATAACAACAAATAATTTCTGAGGAGACATGCTTTCACACAATCTTGATCATAATATTGCTAGGCTCATGTCATGAATGAAGTGACTCAAAGCAATGGTCTATAGTTTGCTAACAGATAGATAAAGAGTAAACAATGAATCATAAGCAAAAACTTTTCATGAATAGTACTTTCAAGACAAGCATCAAAAAGTTTTGCATAAGAGGTAACTCATAAAGCAATAGATTCAAAGTAAAAGGCATTGAAGCAACACAAAGGATGATTAAGTTTCAGCAATTGCTTTCAACTTGTAACATGTATATCTCATGGATAGTTGTCAACATAAAGCAATATAACAAGTGCAATAAGTAAACATGTAAGAATCAATGCACACAAAGTTGACACTAGTGTTTGCTTCTAAGATAGAAAGGAGTAGGTAAACTGACTCAACATAAAGTAAAAGATAGGCCCTTCGCAGAGGGAAGCAGGGATTAAATCATGTGCTAGAGCTTTTTAAGTTTTCGAAAGCATATAGAGAGCACAAATAAGTTTTGAGAGGTGTTTGTTGTTGTCAACGAATGGTAGTGGGCACTCTAACCCCCTTGTCAACCAGACTTTCAAGAGCGGCTCCCATGAAGGACGTTATCTCTACCAGCAAGGTAGATCATCCCTCTTCTCTTTTGTTTACACATGTATTTTAGTTTCTTTATAGTTGACACTCCTCCCAACCTTTGCTTACACAAGCCATGGCTAACCGAATCCTCGGGTGCCTTCCAACATCACATACCATGGAGGAGTGTCTATTTGCAATTAAGTTGCTTACTGATAAATCAGGGCAAAACATGTGAAGAGAATTATTAATGAAAGTTGTAATTAATTGGGGCTGGGCACCCCGTTGCCAGCTCTTTTTGCAAATTATTGGATAAGCGGATGTATATGCCACTAGTCCATTGGTGAAAGTCTGTCAGAAGTAAATGACAAGATTGAAAGATAAAACACCACATACTTCCTCATGAGCTATAAAACATTGACACAAATAAGGAGTAATAAAGTTTTGAATAGTTTAAAGGTAGCACATGAAGTATTTACTTGGAATGGCAGGAAATACCACATAGTAGGTAGGTATGGTGGACACAAATGGCATGGGTTTTGGCTCAAGGTTTGGATGCACGAGAAGCATTCCCTCTCAGTACAGAGTTTAGGCTAGCAAGGTTGTTTGAAGCAAACACAAGTATAAACCGGTACAGCAAGAATCAATAAAAACATATTGCAAGTATTATAAGACTCTACACTGTCTTCCTTGTTGCTCAAACATTTTACCAGAAAATATCTAGACCTTAGAGAACAAATATGCATCCCAAGTCTCAACAAGCTCTACGGTAGTTCTCCACTACTAGGCTTTAACTACATGATGCAAGAGCTTAAACATGATCTACTTGAGAGCTCAAAACAATTGCAAAGTATCAAATCGAAACAAGACAATGATCTACAAGAATGCATATGTCTTTTCCAATACCAACTACTACATGTAGCATTTTCTTTCTTCCAAACAAACACCAATCAATTTATTTAAACATAAACTCTCCAAATGATAATATAATGCAGCAAGAGAGTATTTATAAACAAGTGCTAACAGCTCGAAGAGATGCATGAAAAACAGGAGCTAAAAGCACTGCAGTAGCTAGTTAAGAATACTCAACAAATATAAGTGAAGAACATGAGTATTCACATGAAAAAGCGGAGCGTGTCTCTCTCCCACACAAGGATTGCTAGGATCCGAATTTATTCAAACAAAAACAAAAATAAAAGCACACAGACGCTCCAAGTAAAGCGCATAAGATGTGAAAGAATTAAAATATAGTTTCACTAGAGATGACCTGATAAGTTGTTGATGAAGAAGGGGATGCCTTGGGCATCCCCAAGCTTAGACGCTTGAGTCTTCTTGAATATGGTTGGGATGAACCACGGGGGCATCCCCAAGCTTAGGCTTTTCACTCTTCTTGATCACATAATATCACCCTTCTCGCTTGATCCTTGAAAACTTCCTTCACACCAAACTCGAAACAGTTCTCATTAGAGGGTTAGTGCATAATAAAAATTCTCATATTCTGTAATGATACAATCATTCCAAAGCTTCTGGACATTAGCTACAGCCACTGCTTTGTGGAGCAAAGAAATCCACACAAACATCGTAAAAGAGCGAATGCAAAACAAAAGGCAGAATCTGTCAAAAACAGAACAGTCTGTGAAGACGAATTTTTTCGAGGCACTTAAGTTGCTCAGATGGATCTGGCCAAATAATGAAAGTTGCGTACATATCTCAGGAAGATGCGTGATTTTTTAGAATTTTTCGAATTTTCTACAGGGAGAAAAGCTCAAATTCGTGACAGCTAAAAATCTGTTACTGCGCAGAAATCCAAATCTTGCATCAACTTTCAATAAGAACTTTACTTGGCACAACAATGCGATAAAATAAAGATACAAAGGAGTTGCTACAGAAGTAAAAACTCCTTGACTCAAAGAAAATAAAAATAACAGAAAATAAAAACAATGGGTTGTCTCCCATAAGCGCTTTTCTTTAAAGCCTTTTAGCTAGGCATGAAATTTTGATATGCTCTCATATGTATAAGAGTTGAATATAAGAGAGCATCAAAAAGCAAATACCAAACACATTTAAGTCTAACCCACTTCCTATGCAAAGAATCTTGTAAGAAAACAAATTATTGATGCATGAAGCTACTAGCATAGAAAGACAAAACAAGTGCAACTTCAAAAATTTCAACAAAAAGAGAGGAGACTTGATATTATTGAGATATATGAATCCATGCCTCCCTCTCTCATAAAAACTTTCAGTAGCATCATTGATAAAATCCACAATATAATCATCACATGAAACATTCTTACCATGATCCATATGCACAAAAGTATCTTCATTTTCCACATAAGAAAAGTTCTTCTCATTAATAACAATGGGGCAGGATCATCATAAAGAACTCGAACATGATAGACAAGTTGTATATTAAAGGGATGGTTTTGGGTAATCTCTCCATAACTATGACAAGTTTCATGAGGATGACTGTAATTATAACCTATGTCATAGTATTCTTTATAATAATTATCAAAGACTGGAGGCATAGTATCATCATAAGCAATAGAATAGTCATCTTCCAAACTGTGTTCATTCGTAAACATATCATTATTTTTAATAGAAGGAGATGTATCAAGCATATAATCAGCAATAGCAAAAGGATTTTCAAACACCTCATCCCCAAGCTTAGAGCTTTTCATATCATCATTGGAAGAAACATGGATAGTACTAATAGTATGGCAATCATTAATATCATCATTTTCAGAATTGGTACCCCAAAGATTTTCAATATCAAAAGTAGTTTCATTTTCCCAATCATGATCACTAATATAAGTAACAGGCATAGGTTCATCATCAAGTTCAGAATCATCGAATTCAGAATTATAAGTATCAATTGTAACAGGAGCAACAAGTTTGGGAGAAGATACCGTTTCCTCTCTCCTTTTACTCCTCTTCTTCTTCTTCTTCTTCTTCTTCTTTCCCCTCTTCTTTTTATCTTTAGGAGGGAGAGGTTTGAAAGGAAGCTCCTCCACATAACCTGGTTTAGTATTAGAGACAATGGAAGAAACTTGGGGGGACTCCTCTCTTTCATTAATGAGAACAAAACACATATTAGTCCTGTCATACTTTGGTAAAGTCTCATCCTTTATAATATTTTGTATGTAGGTGTTAGCATGGCAATTATTAACACAATAGAGATAACATCCATGCAACACACTATTCATATCAAGATCACTCATATCTAACAAGGAAGTTTTTCTTGATAACTCTTCACACCCCAAAAATAATGTAAGTTCATCATGTTGATTAGGAGTGATCATGTTATCACAATACAAATTTGCAGTAATTGGATTCGAAAGGCTATTATCATGACCTGAACATTGAAAATTAAAATGACCCACTTCATAGCAAAGTTCACAAATAAAAGGATGGAGGTCACAAACTTTTTCACCAAGATCTCTTAGAGCCTTGTACCATGTTCTAGTTTTTTCATTCCTATGATGGATACAATATTCATCTTCGATTTGATTAATTCCACAAGGTCTATGCATTCCACAAAAATTAACATGCTTATAAGAAATAGTATTTTCAGAAGTTTGAGCATGTTTATTGCAATCATTAACAACAATTTCATTTTCCATGCAAGTGTCTTTGAAAGGTTCATGATACACGTCCCAATTTTCTTTAGGAACATTAATATGAGAAGCAAAGGTTCTAAAACAATCAACAATAATTTGAGAATCAAGACCATATTTAGCACTAAGCTCTTGAAAACTAGCAGTTTCAACGAAAGACTTAATGCAATCATATTCATAGTTTATACCTGATTCTTTACCTTTGTCATTCTCCCAATCCTCAGCATTGTTTTGAATTCTTTCAAGAAGATCCCATCTAGCTTCAACCTTCTTGCTTGTGAAAGAACCATGTGAACATGCATCTACATAATCCTTGTAATGACCTGAAAGCCTTGCATAAAAATTAGTAACAATTATTTCCTCAGAAAGCTCATGGTTAGGACATTTGAGTATTAATGTTTTCAGCCTTCCCCAAGCTTGAGCAATGCTTTCTCCATCATGAGGGTAAAAATTATAAATGTAATTCCTATCTAGATGCACTTCATGAAGAGGATAAAATTTAGAGTAAAAGAGAGATTCAAGCTGTTTCCAATTCGAAGGTTGTTCATCCAGCAGCCTATACCATTCCTTTGCTTTGTCCTTAAGTGACAATGGAAATAGTTTCCTCATGACATTTTCTCTTGATAAACCTGCAACCTTAAATAACTCACAAAGTTCTGTAAGTTTCGACAAGTGAGCACTTGGATGGATTGATCCATCCCCTGCATACTGATCATTCATAACCCTTTCAACAATTTTCATAGGTATTTTAAAAGAAATACTTTCAACAGGTGGATTTGGAATATCACAAACATCATTAGAATTATCACATATTGGAGACAAAGCATTATCAAGGCAAAATAATTCCTCCATAGCTGAGGAGCAAAAAAGATTATTTTCATATAAACTAGCTTCCCCAAGCTTAGGCTTTTCCACAGCCTTAGCAATAATGGTGTCCAAAGAATTTATACTAATAACATTACTACCACTATTATGCAAACAAGCCTCCATAGGTTTTTTAATTTTCTCTTCAAAAGCATCATGTCCTAATTCCATATAAAGTTCATAGAGATCTCTAATTTTTTTGTTGTTTTCCATTAAGCCTAACTAGTGAAAATAAAAACAAGAAACAAAAAGAAATAATTGCAGAATCTAAAGGAGATACCTTCCAACGCTTACCTCCCCGGCAACGGCGCCAGAAAATAGCTTGATGTCTACGCACGCTTCTATTCTTGTAGACAGTGTTGGGCCTCCAAGAGCAGAGGTTTGTAGAACAGCAGCAAGTTTCCCTTAAGTGAATCACCCAAGGTTTATCGAACTCAGGGAGGTAGAGGTCAAAGATATCCCTCTCAAGCAACCCTGCAATTAATATACAAGAAGTCTCTTGTGTCCCCAACACACCCAATACACTTGTCAGATGTATAGGTGCACTAGTTCGGCGAAGAGATAGTGAAATACAAGTAATATGGATGATTATAAGTGGTAATTGCAATCTGGAATAAAAATGGCAGCAAGCAAACATGTAGCAGAACTTGTTGTAAACGGTGTTTCAATGCTTAGAAACAAGGCCTAGGGATCATACTTTCACTAGTGGTACCTCTCAACATGTTAGCACAACTGAATGCAAGTAAATGATACTCGGGATTATTCTCCTTCTTGATAACACAAGAGTACTATGTGTAGGGCTGCAAAAGCACTCCTCAAAGTCTGAGTAAACAAACACCACAATTCCCAAGAATAAGCCATGATAAATATCTAAATTATTCATAGAGTCACACACAAGTACCCACACTGTCACCTTGATACCGTGTTGTCACAATGACTCCGGAACTAGATAAAATCACTTGAGTAGCATAAACATTACATATGAATTCAGCGATACTAGCAATACTCATGATCACATAAAGATCACACCATGGGAGAGAGAGATAAACCACATAGTTACCGGTAGAGCCCTCAGCCCCGGGGGAGAACTACTCCCTCCTCATCATGGGAGTCAGCAGCGGCGATGAAGATGGCGGTGGTGTCGATGGAGATGACTCCGGGGGCAATTCCCCGTCCCGGCAGGGTGCCAGAACAGGAACTTCTGACCCCCGAAACGAGGTCTCGCGATGGCGGCGGCGCTGCGGAAGTCTTTCTGGAGTATTAGATATATATTTAGGGTTTTCGCGTCGGGGTGACTAAATAGGCGAAGGGGCAACGTCGGTGGAGTCCCGAGTGGGCCAAACCACCAGGCGGCGCGCCCTGGGGCCCAACCGCGCGAGCATGTGGTTTGGAGGCCGTGGGCCTCCCCCTGGCTTGCCCTTCTGGCTCCGTGTGTCCCTCGGAAAAATAGGAGGTTTGGCTTTTGTTTCGTCGAATTCCGAGAATATTGCCCGAACAGCTTTTCTGGAACCAAAAACAGCAGAAAACAGGAACTGTCACTGTGGCATCTTGTTAATAGGTTAGTCCCAGAAAATGTATAATAATGATATATAATGCATATAAAACATGTGACAATGATACATAAAACAAGCATGAAACATCAGAAATTATAGATACGTTGGAGACGTATCAAGGATATGCCACTGGAGGCCTCTGAGGTGCCCCCATCTGATTTCCTCCGGAGCATCCCCCTTCCTTCAATGTGCGCTGATACCAGCTGCACTGCCGGGTTGAATGATTGGCCGGCCTGCGAGGATCATGCGTGTGATAGCTGCACGGCCCATCCAGCATTGCCTCATAGGTCAATGGCTTCTTCTGGTCACTCCACGGTCTCTTCCCTTCTTGATTTTGGCCCCAAGCAGGACCACTGGTCCTCTGACGCTGGCTAGCGCCGGCATCTGGCTGGCTTTGCTCCACCGCCGCAACTTGATTCGAACCGTACCGGTAATCCGGACGGTCATCTCTCCTTTTGATCCCGAAATCCTGGCGGTCACCTCGCCTGGCTGGTCCTGGTCCACTGTTAACCGGGTTCCTTCTATTTGGTTCCACCGAGTTCAGCAAGGGCTGCATCGGATCACCCAGTGCATAGCTATCCGCAATCCGGATTGTCTCGGCCAAGGTGGCCGGCATCTCCATTTGCAACTTCTGCCAGAGCATGGAGCCGTGTCGGCACCCTTGAGCAAACCATGAAATGGCCTGTGCTTCAACAACTCCTTCACAGGAATTGCGGACAGTACTCCACCGGGTCAATTAATCCCGGTCAGTCTCTTCATCCCTCTGCTTGCACATGGCAAGCTGCTGAGGACGATTCGGCCTCTTGTATGTGCTGGAGAAATTGCTAATGAAGGCTTCTTCAAAGTCCAGCCAGCAGTCAACGCTGCCCTCTCGCAAGTTGTTCAACCAGATCCGGGCTGGCCACTCCAACATTTGCGGGATATACCTTACCGCCCATCGGCGGTTTCCTCCCGCGATATGTACTGCTGACACATAATCTGTCAGCCAGTCTTCCGGCTTAGTACTGCCGTCATATGTCTTTGCGCCCCGGTTCAATTGAAAGTGCGGCACCGGTGGCTCCCTCATGATCCGAGGTCCAAAGCACGCAGGGCCAGGTGGGCCTTGCTCTTCCAGCATCTCGGACATAAAGATCCTGTCCAGCTTATAGCGTGCATCATTCGGTGACAACTGGCGAGGTCCCAGCCGGGATCACAGTGCACCTTCGTATCTTTGATACCCGGCTTTCTCCATAGCCGAGTAACCATCATCGTAACGGTTGGCCACCTGGTCAACACCTTGTGGCTGCTGAACATGCTCGATATTCTGCTGCTGCCGGGCGGGATTTCGTGTCGGATACCGAGGTGGATAGCCTCGGCCAGCCGAGTTAACTAGTACGGCATCTGAACCGCCCGGACCGGGATTGCTTTTACCCCGGCTGGCACTGCCTCGCCTGGCTAACTGTTTTCCGGCATACGCCGAATCATATGTCTGTATTTGCTTGTTTTTACCGGAGTTTACACTCCGGTCACGATCTCCACCGACATGCGGTGATGAAGCTTGCCCCTTAGATCCTCCACTGGCTGCCTTAGCCGAGTGAACAATCTGGGACCCACCTGCAACTGTGTTAGCCTTAAGATAGGCCTCATTCTGCTGGGTAGCCACAGCTATCAATTCATTAACTCGGTCTTGCTGCCTACGGAGAGCTTCTCCGGATAAGCCAGACAACTCGGCTCTTGCTGCCTCGGCAGCTCTAAGAGTCTTGGCAGGGGAACTATACTTCGGCTTCTCGACCGACAAGTGACTAGGAGTCTTACTAGAACTAGATCTACCATCTCTAGCAATCTCGGCATTGAGGCCTTTACCCCTCTTACGCACATCCTCTATGCGACTAGGGTGAGCAGCTACCGGGGTAAAACCATGTGCTTGGTTATACTCACGGAGAGTTATCCCGAACTCTCTCCTCACCTCGGCCATCGCGAGAGCCTCCTGATGTAGGCTCTGACGACGCGACTCCAACTCTGCCTCCACTTGGGCAGCATCTGTGCCGGCAGCTACCGGCACAGCTAGCTTCTCGATTATCTCCTCGAGAGGAGCCGGCCTAACCGGTACCTCGGATGTACCGGCCTGGTCGCGGAGGTTCTCCCTCCTCTCCAGCGGCAGTTTCGCCGATCTGGTGGTCTTGGCGGCAGGTTTGCTGGCATCTCCTTTGCCGGGTTCTCCTTTGCCGGCACCACCCGAGGAGCCGGTCATCATGACCTCTGCGCAGCTCCCGGGGCGAGTGATACGCCGGCCGCGAGCCGCACAGACAGCAGGAGGATCCTCAGCCACAAGCACCTGCTCCGGGTACTTGCAGACGAACTCAGTGGCGACGTAGATCTCGAACGTCCCGAAGAGGACGAGGCAGCCGTTCCTCGGAATCGGCCTGCTACCGAAGCAGCCCGCGTTGTCGCTGATGAAGTTCAGCGTGCCGAGTCTGTGGACAAGGCCACTGACCACGCGCTCGCCGGAGGCGATGATGGAACCCGTCCGGATGAACACACCAGCCAGCGCCGCTGCTAGCCCCACGGTGGGCGCCAACTGTCGTGGTGGTATCACGGCAGATGCCATGGGATGGCTTATGTTGGGGCTGATGGACGCTGGTGGAACCGGGGAGGGCTAGCGCGCTAAGGAGCGCACACGGAAAATACAAGCACACACACAATATACCCAGGTTCGGGGCCCTCGTGAGGAGGTAATACCCCTACTCCTGCCTGCCTCTCTCTATATGTTGGTATCTCACAAGTACAATGGTGCTCCTTGAGCTGTATCTTTGCAGCTATGGCAATGAGCTCTAAGGAAGAAGATGAAGCTAAGGGGGAAATGTCTCTCTCTCTGGGCGTCGTCCCTCACGCAGGAGGGGGAGGGCCTCTTTTTATAGCTAGCTGGGTGCAACGGTCAGCTCCGTACCGGCACTGTGGCCACGCACGCCCGCGTCAGCCGTCGTACCGACACTGTAGCCACGCACCCTGCACCGTCATGATTGTACCCTCTGCAGGAGACACGACGTGTCTTGCCCATACCCTGTCCCATGTCTCTGCTCCCACGTACAGCCTTGGTCAGCGGGGGTGAGCCCGGTCACCTCAAACATGCGCCATACCGCACGCCATGCTCCCGTGTCAGACGGGATGCGACAGCAGCGCTGACCTCCGTCCGACATAAGGTGCCTCATCGCTATAACCCGGCATGGATATGCCGGATTCCCTTTCCTGAATAGCCTCCCCTGCACATAAGAAAACACACAGGATACCGACATATATATGTCGGTCAGCATGTCTCGAATCCCATATCTCGGATCCCATATCTCGGTCAGTATAACTCGGTGAGTATATGTCGGTTCCCGCCAACATCATAACTCGGCCTCCTCTAGGCCCGGGTATGTCGGTTTTTTGTACCTCGGTCCAGACTTGGACACATCTTATACCATATCATGACCCTACCCGGGGGTAGCCCCCCGACACACATTAGCTTGCAAATTTCCTATTAATATTTTTGCACAATAGTTACCATAAATGTGCAATTGCACATTAGTGCGATAATGTGTAATTGCACATTAGTGGCCATAATATGAAAATAAATGTGCAAGTTGCATATTAGTGGCCATAAAATGAAAATGAATATAGCCTCTGGACGTAGCTGCAGAGTGATGAATCCTGCCTCGGGATGGACCGACCGCCTTGGGATCGTGCGAGGCAGGCAAGCCCTGCCATCTTGGGTAGTAACATGTGTGTGGTGTCATGCAAATCGTCATTAATTAGGTTGTAGACTCGTATTGCCTTGAACTGTGTGATGTTACGATAAGCTAGTTACTCTATTTGTCTCTCTCTTCTTTAATTGCATGTCACATCATTATTTTTGCCTATGTGGCACTTATGTTGTGTAGTCATCAAGAATTATGTTGAGTTTGGTGTGAAGGAAGTTTTCAAGTGTCAAGAGAGAAGGGTGATATAATAAGATCAAGAAGAGTGAAGAGCTTAACCTTGGGAGGCTCCCATGGATCTCCCCAACATATTTCAAGAAGACTCAAGCGTCTAAGCTTGGGATGCCTTGGGCATCCCCTTCTTCATCGACAAATTATCAGGTCATCTCTAGTGAGACTATATTTTTATTTCTTCACACTTTATGTGCTGTTCTTGGAGCGTCTTGTGTGTTTCACTTTCAGTTTGGTTTTTATTTTGTTCTCTTGTCACTACAATGCTTGATCACAACATTCTTGTCCCTGGGTGGAAGATTGGTTCTCATAAACTCGGTACTAACAAACATGATACTGTATATGATTTCATTCTTCCAATTACCCAAAGAAGTCTTAAAACGATTGGATTATTTCCGGTCTAGATTCTTTTGGCAAGGGGATTGTGAGAAGAAAAAAATCGACTGACTAAGTGGAGTGTGGTTTGCTGCCCTAAAGACCAAGGAGGGCTCGGAGTTCATGACCTTGAGGTCAAGAACAGAGCTTTGCTGGGTAAATGGCTCTTCAAGCTTCTTTCCGAAGATGGAGTTTGGCAAACCCTCCTTAGGAGAAAGTATGTGGGTACTCAAGCCGTATCTCAGATTATTTGGAAACCTGGCGATTCGCACTTCTGGGTAGGCCTTATGGCTACAAAGATGTTCTTTTTCCCACAAGGATCTTTCTCAATTAGGGATGGATCGGAAATTCGCTTCTGGGAGGATAAATGGCTAGGCCAATCCACTCACAGAGAACAATATCCGACTCTGTATGCTGTTGTATGAAACAAGAGTAACACGATCGCTAAGGTGTTGGGTACCTCCCCACCAAATGTTTCGTTCAGGAGAAGTTTACTTGGAACAAGACAAGCATCCTGGAATGCTTTGCTCATCCGATTGGAGTTCATCCATCTGTCGGAAGGTCCAGATAAATTTCAATGGAATCTTACGAAGAATGGTAAATTCTCGGGTGATTCTATGTATAGAGCATTAATCTTACCCGAAGTCCCAGTCGATATTAAGGATAATAACAAAATTTGGAAGATGAAGATCACGCTAAAAACTAAGGTGTTTGCGTGGTATCTCCGTCGAGGAGTAATTCTTACAAAAGATAACCTTGCCAAACGCAATTGGCACGGAAGTAAAAAGTGCGTCTACTGTCAACATGACGAGACTATTACACACTTATTCTTTCAGTGCGAGTTCGCCAGGTCTATATGGTCAGCCATCCAGATAGGTTCTACCTTACATCCCCCGCGTACCGTTGCAAACATTTTTGGCAACTGGTTAAACGGGGTGGATCCTAGGTTTAAACTTTTCAGTAGGATGGGAGCGATTGCCGTTATTTGGTCGCTGTGGCTATGTAGAAATGACAAGGTTTTTAACGATAAAAATGCTTCTATTATGTAGGTTGTCTATCGGTGTATAGCAACGCTACGAGCATGGTCGGCCCTGCAGCGTGTGGAGCACCGAGACTTGTTTTTGGAGGTGGCGGCCAGGGAGTTATTCTCTCGGCATGGATGGCAACATAGTCTCCGGATCGACCTACCATCATCTTAGGCGGCTTTACAATTTCTCATTATGATATGTAGTTCGCCTTTTTAAATTTCAGAATTGGATACTCGTGAACTTGTGGCTGTGTGCATCCTAGCTATGCAGAGGCCGGGTGTAATGCTTAAAACTCTTAAGTAATAAAATCCCTTTATCTAAAAAAAAGTATGTGTAGTCTTAGCAGTGGCGCACCCAATTCCCGGGACGCGAGGCAGTCCGCGGGGCTTTGCAAACATTGCAAATAATAGCACCACCTTCCCACGACTCAAGTAGAAGTAAGAAGAAAATACAAACTTTAAACCCATTGTTTTCTTATTAACCTTGTGTGTACGGGGACATCAACCGTTAAGCTTTACCATTAGTGGGGCTTAAACAATGTTGTCACATTTACAACAAAATAAGTCCCTAAATCATCAGTCATTACCAGCAAAATTCACATACAAGTCCATCCTTTCAGTCAAATACAACCACCTTGATACTCCACACCTCAACACCTTGGTAATCGAGATGGTGGATTTGTCTGGCCGACATACCACATTGTACCAACGTATCCCGCAATGCAGATAAAGGTTGCCATGGATCTTGCCTAGTCTCACAGCCCTCAGCAGTGGCGGCAACACATACAAAACCATGTCGGGGACATGGTGGCACGATGGATCGAGAACACAAGAGGCAGCGCGAGGCCCTTGGAGCATTGCATCGGCAGCCATTGGGGGCGATGTTGTGCGGCACGCAGAGAAGTCTTGGCGCTACTAGGCCATGAGAAGTGATACGTCTCAAACGTATCTATAATTTTTGATGTTTCATGTTGATATTATACCATTTGTTACATGTTTTGCTTACACTTCATATCACTTTCATACATTTTTTGGGACTAACCTATTAACAAGATGCCACAGTGCCAGTTCCTGTTTTCTGTTGTTTTTGTATTTCAGAAAAGCTATTTTGGAAATATTCTCGGAATTGGACAAAAATCAACGGAGGTCCCTATTTCACCGACGCGTGCACGGAGTCCAAAGGGGAGATGGAGTAGGGCCACGAGGGCCCCACACGACCCCAAGGCGCGACAGAGGGGAGGTCGGCGCCCTCCCCTTGTGTGGGCCCCTCGTGGGTCCGCAGCCGCCGTCCTTTCGCCTATATATTCCTCCCGACGCAAAAACCCTAAATACCCGAGCCATTATCCATGAAAAGTTCCAGAGGCGGCGCCATCATCAACCCTAGCTCGGGAGGGTTCTATAGCTCTTCCCGGCACCCTGCCGGAGAGGGGAATCATCACCGGAGGGCTCTACATCACCATGCCTGTCTCCGAAGTGATGCGTGAGTAGTTCATCCTTGGACTACGGGTCCATAGCAGTAGCTAGATGGTTGTCTCTCCACTTTGTGCTATCATGTTTAGATCTTGTGAGCTGCCTAACATGATCAAGATCATCTTATTGTAATGCTACATGTTGTGTTTGCTGGGATCCGATGAATATTGAATACTATGATCAAGTTGATTATTAATCTATGCTACATGTTATTTATGATCTTGCATGCTTTCCGTTACTAGTAGATGCTTTGGCCAAGTAGATAATTGTAACTCCAAGAGTGAGTATTTATGCTAGATAGTGGGTTCAGTCTCCAGTAATCTGGGTGAGTGACAGCAACGTCTAAGGTTGTGGATGTGCTGTTGCTACTAGGGGTAACATAACATTGCTATGTCTACGGTCATACGTACATGTTTACTTTACGCACATTGCTTAATGCGATTATCTGTTGCTTGCAACTTAATACCAACGGGGAACACGGAAGTCAACCTGAAAGTGGATTATTAGTCATAGATGCGGTTGGATAACGGTCTATGTATTTTGTCGTAATGCCCAATTAAATATCATGGTAGTCATCTTGTCATTTATATGCATTGTCATGCGCTCAATATTCTGTCAATTGCCCAGATGTAATTTGTTTACCCAGCATGTTAGTTATCTTTTATGGAGAGACACCACTAGTGAACTGTGGACCCCGGTCCATTCTTTTACACTGATTAAACCACCAACTGCAAACACTGTTCTCTTTTACTTTCTGCAATTTACTACTGTTTTCCACACCATACATTTAATCCTTTGTTTTCAGCAAGCCGGGGAGATTGACAACCTTCCTGTTTCGTTGGGGCAAAGTAGTTTGATTATGTTGTGTGCAGGTTCCACGTTGGTGATCGGGTAACGGCGCCGCCAACAATCTTCTGAAGTGCTTCTGCTCCTCCTGGATTCGACAACCTTGGTTTCTTACTGAGGGAAAACTTCTGCTGCACTGATTCATACCTTACTCTTGGGGTCTCCCAACGAACGTGTGTTTCACGTCATCAAGCAACTTTTTCTGGCGCCGTTGCCGGGGAGTCAGCAGACTTCTGCAAGGGGAGTCTTACGCTTCCAATCTCTTTACTTTGTTTTTGTCTTGCTTAGTTTACTTTTATCCAGTTATGTTTTGCTTGTTGAATGTCCTGATTCTATTGAAATATCTCCTTTTGATAAATTTGAAGTAAACAAAACCTTGACTCAAGTAAAAGAGGAAACTGCAGAAAGTAAAAATGTGCTCCCTAATGTTATATATGATAATGCTCTTGATGATGGTCCTATATTGCCTAATGATATTTATTATACTACTATTGTCAAAAGTGGGTTTAATGACCCCACTGTTTTTGAGCTTAATAAAATTTATGTGTTTGTAGATCATGAAAAGAATGCTTTATGTGATAGTTATATTATTGAGTTTGTTCATGATGCTACAGAAAGTTATTATGAGAGAGGAAAATATGGTTGTAAAAGTTTTCAAGTTAATAAAACACCTCTCTTTATGTTGAAAGTTTTGAATTGCATTTGTTTCGTCTTTCTATGCTAGTTGCTTTATGCTTCAACAATTTATTTTATTACAAGATTCCCTTGCATAGGAAGTGGGTTAGACTTAAATGTGTTTGATATTTGCCTCTTGATGCTCTCTTTTGTTTTTCAACTCTTATTCTTATGAGAGCATCATTAAAATCTTCTAGCCTAGCTAAAAGGCATTAAAGAAAGCGCTTTTGGGAGGCAACCCATTTTATTTTGTCTTCAGTTTTAGTCAAGGAGTTTGTTTACTTCTGTAGCAACTCCTTTGTATCTTTACTTTCCTGCATTGTTGTGCCAAGAGTAGCCTCTAATGATAAGATGTTGCTAAAATTTTGATTGCTGCACTGGAACAGATTTCTGCTGTTCACTGTACGAAATTCATAAAATCACCAGATTGTGAATTAAATCTGAATTTTTTTGTGCGTAATCCTGATATATGTATGCATCTTTCGTTAGTTCAAAGTTTTTCGATCTGAGCAACGTAAGTGCCTCGAACAAATTCGTCTTTGCGGACTGTTCTATTTTAGACAGATTATGTCATTTATTTTGCATTCTCTCTTTTACTAGTGTTGAGTGGAATTCTTTTTTAGGTGGAAGAGCTTTACGTAACATCAGTGGCTCTAGCTAATGTTTAAAGTAACGGTCATATTGCGTCCTTACAGAACATGTGAGTTTTTGATTGTGCACTAACCCTCTAATGAGATTTACTTTGAGTTTGGTGTGACGGAAGTTTTCAAGGGTCAAGAGGGAAGAATGATATAATAGGATGGAGAAGAGTGAAGAGCTCAAGCTTGGGGAGGCTCTCATGGATCTACCCAGCATATTTTAAGAAGACTCAAGCGTCTAAGCTTGGGGATGCCCAAGGCATCCACTTCTTCATCGACAAAATTATCAGGTCGTCTCTAGTGAAACTATATTTTAATTATTTCACATCATATGTGCTGTTCTTGGAGCGTCTGTGTGCTTTTATTTTCAGCATGTTATTTATTTGGTTTGCTGATACCTTGTTGAAGACGAGTCCTTGCTGCAGGGGAGCTACAGGAGCAGATGTCGCAGAGGATCCGGGAGCCTGGGGTGTCGGCTGTCGGCGAGGACGGCCGCGGCGAGTGGGCAGCTGCCGTGTGGCAGCAGGAGGCCCACTGGTTTGGCGGGTTGCGGTTGTGGAGGGGCCGGGCGAAGGACCGCCAGTAGGATCGTGCGACGTGGAGGCACGGGATTCGCCTGTCGCGGATGAGGCGGGCGACGCGGTTTCAACGTCGACTGACGCAACAGCAGAGGGGACAGGATCGTTCCAGGGATCGGTGTCGTCATCAGAACCGGGATCAGTGCCGGATTCGGTATCATCCTCGAGCCCCGTGCTGTCGTTTTTCTGACATGGAATCATGCCCATTTTCGGCTCCGTTTTGGCTCAAATCTTCATCGTTTTGCTCCAAATTTTCTGCAGAAGGCTGCACAGTGCTAAGAGCTGGTAATGGTGAGTTGTCATTAGTCAAAGGTTCATCATTATTCGCACCCCCAGTGTGTGGAAGAAGGTGTTTGGGAAGGAGAAGAATTTCCTTCCGAAGAAGAGCGCCGGCATTGGGGTGTAGGGAGGCAAACGGAAACACTTCTTCATCAAAAACTACATCTCTGGCGATATAAACACGACCTGTGGAGATGTCAAGACACTTGACACCTTTGAGCCGTGGGCCATAGCCTAGAAACACACATTGTTTGGAACGATAGGATAGTTTCCGATTGTTGTAGGGGCGCAAGTTTGGCCAACATGCACAACCAAACACACAAAGGGATTTGTAGTCGGGTGTAGTTCCGAGGAGTTTTTCTACAGGACTGAGTTTATCAATGACACGACTTGGTATGAGATTAATGAGGTATGTGGCGGTGAGAAAAGCCTCATCCCAAAACTTAAGAGGCATGGAGGCATTAGCAAGCAGAGCAAGTTCAACCTCTACTATATGACGGTGTTTTCCTTCTGCTGACCCATTTTGCTGATGGGCATGAGGACAGGAAACATGGTGTGAGATGCCAAGTTTTTGAAAAAAGGGTTTAACTTCTCATATTCTCCTCCCCAATCGGTTTGCATGGTGACAATTTTTCTCTCAAATTTGCGTTCAACAAGATTCATGAAATTTTGGAATACATCAAAGACATCTGATTTCTTTTTGAGCAAGTAAATCCATGTAAATTTGCTAAAGTCATCAATAAAACTCACATAGTAATTGTGACGTCCTACGGAAGTGGATGCAGGACCCCAAACATCAGAAAAGACTTGTTGCAAAGGGAGAGTGGATACACTTGTCGAAATTGGATAAGCAAGTCGATGGCTTTTGGCCTTTTGACGTGAATCAAAAATGGTTTCACTACTAGAATCCTTGGAGTAAGGAAGACAAAATTTATTCAGAACATGTTGAACAATCCTATGGGATGGGTGACCTAGGCGACTATGCCACCTTGAAGAGGTGGGCTTGACAGCGACGCAAACTTGCTTGATGCTTGACTTGGACCGATATGATGATATGATGGGGTAGAGGCCACCTTCACAGCGTCCTCTAAGAAGATTTTTCCTCGTTGCTTGGTCCTTAATCAAAAAATACCAAGGATGAAATTCAATGAAAGCACTATTGTCAAGAGCAAGTTTATGGACAGACAGTAAGTTTTTAGTCGCACTAGGGGCATGAAGAATGTTCTTGAGGTGAAGGTCACGATGGGGGGTTTGAATAAATGAATGACCAATGTTTCTAACGTGCATACCTTCACCATTGGCAGTGTGGTTCTTGTCCTTGCCATGATACTTGTTGCGGATCATGAGTTGCTCCAAGTTGTCGGTGATGTGGTATGTGGCTCCGGAGTCAGGATACCAGTTGGTATCGACCCCATAGGCATAGGCGGCGTTGGCACCCTTGTTGTAGTCGCCCTTATCTTCATAGGTGTCATTGTTGTCTTCATAGCGCCACCAGCACGCGCCTGCAACATGCCCGTACTTCTTGCAGATCTGGCAGGTGACGTCGCTGAAGGGGGCGGGAGCACGCCAGCCACGGCCGCGACCGCCGCCACGTCCACCACGGTGACCGCCTCCACCGCGGCGACCACCATCATCACCACGGTCATAGTACTGACCACGGTTGTCCTCACGGTTGTAGTTGTTGTAGCCACCGCGCTGGTTCTTGTTCTTGTAGTTGTTGTAGTTGTTGTAGCCGCCACCACCACGGCCACGATGCGCGGCGTTTGCAGAGGATTCATACCCCTTACGGCCACCTGACAGTCTAGTTTGGCGAACATCATGAGCAGACAACATGGCATGGAGTTCGCTTACCCGAGCAGGTCTCCATGACATTGACGGCAGACACGAGAGAGGTGTAGTCGTCGTCGAGGCCGTTGAGGATGAATTCCACCAGCTCATCTTCTTCAATGGTGCGGCCTGCGGCCACCAGCTCGGCGGCGAAGCCTCTCATCTTGCCGATGTACTCGTCGGCGGTCATGTTCTCCTTCTTGGTGTTTGCTAGTTCTCCACGCAGGTGCACCAAGTTTGACTTGGATCGCGATGAGAAGATAGAGGTAATCAGTGCCCATACCTCTGATGCGTGGTTTAGCCCAACAGTCTGGGCTAGTATGTCTTTCGACAGAGATCTGAGCAAATAGCTCAAGACCTGCTGGTCCTTCACGATCCAGCTGTCGTAGGCCGGATTGGCGGCCCTGGTCTTCTTGCCGTCTATGTCGACGGTGATGGTTTCTGGCGGCGTCTTCTCCTTGCCTTCTACAAGATCCATTGCCCGCGCACCGCGCAGGGCTGGCAGGACCACAGCTTTCCAAAGCAGGTGATTTGCCCTCGTCAGCTTCTCTGAAGGAGGAGGACCGAGGGGCTGATCGGAGGAGGAGGAGGCCATGATGCTGAGATTGGTTCTCGGTGTTCTTGGTGGATTGGTTGGGGTGTTCTTGGTAGATCGGTTTTTGGTGTTCTAGGGTTTTGATGTCACGGAAGAGATCGGCTCTAATACCATATGGAAACTGGTAGGAAGCGATAGCCTTTGTCTCGGCTTCGGGTACGTGTTATATAGCCAAAGGGCTTAGGTTTTGTTACATCGGATTACAGGGATACGCGTGATCTTCTTGGTCCGCAAGATAGGGGATACAATATGCTTTATACACCATCATATCGTTTACATCAACTAACAAGATCTCTATCTCTAACATTGCTGACATATAGATGTAGATAAATATGGAAGGTTACACTAGTAACATGCAACATAGAAAAGTTAAGATAGTTATAAGTAAAGCAAGCACAAGTAATAGGTGAGACAAACATAACCAAGAGTGGATAACATAAGAACATGTTGAGGTATTCAGAAGTTCAAGACCTCTGGGGATTGTATCTCTGTTGTAGAGGCCGTGGCTAACAAAATCCACAACAATTCCTCGGATCCACCCTTGTTCTTCGAGATCTTACCAAACCAAGCATGAGAGTTTACACTAGTTTCATATCTTGTGGTAGTCTCCAAATCCATTCAAAAAGATTGATTCAAACCAAAAGCCTAGAAGCTCCTTTGGCGGAGCGTGACCAAAAACAAAAGGGAGCGCCAAATTCAATTTTTCACTGCTAAATTTGCTGCAATTTCAAGTTCTATTAGTAACAACAACCGATGAGTTTCAAGCTTGAAAATGCACTTATTTCTATATTTATCTAGGAATTTATATATCAAATAAGAGAGGTAAAATATATTTTTGGCATGTCCATCGTCGATGGGCAGCAGCGATTTCTTAATCATGGTAACAACTTATATTTCTGTTTGTAAGTTTTTTTCGAAATGGGAGAATGCTCCGGCCTCTGCATCAATTGATGCATGCGGCCTTTTATTCTTTATTAAAATTCAGTTATTACAACGAGTCCATCATGGATCACATAAGGTTGATACATGTATAAACCACTTACAGAATAGAGACAACATTGCATCAACATGTTATCTAAAATCAGCTGCCCTGGCTGTATATATCATGCGCAACCAAATTGAACCGGTTGCACCCAATATCTAGCGCGTCGTACTTTTCCGTTGATTGTAGGTAGGACCTCCAAGATTTATCAATGGTCGGCAAGACAAGAATCAGTCCATGCCCAAAGTAAAACAATGAATTAACGTACTGCTATTACAATTGGGCACTGCCCAGCCGGCCCCATCCTGTCACACAGCGAAGGAACAGCCTACATACCAGCGTCGAGGGCTCTTTTTCTTCTTGCTCCTGATGTAGAGTAATACCAGAAAATTATTTGCACTTTGCAAGGATGGGGGGGGGGGGGGGGGGCGACAAACCCAAGAGTATTAAGCACGTAGCAAAATCAGAGAGGGGAGTCAACTTTTGGCTATGTTGGATCACATATCTTGGTATCCTCTTCATTTTCCCTCATTTGGATACATATTTTAGTTAAGGAAACAAGAGGCATCATGTTTTTTCTACATGTACAATTTCGTGCAAAGATCAAATCCAAAAGGCGAGTCTCTGCGTAGAAGAAGACTCTTTTATCTAAACCCCACAATTTCAAACCTTAACCTAATTCAGCAGGAATTCTACACCCTGGGCCATTCCAGGCATATCAGTACCAGTCCAAAGATTAGCCTGGATTGGATTGATATTCAGGAGCCTCTACGGTATACCTCAGGGCAACCACTACAAACCTTGGTGTTCCTTGGGGTTTTCACTTCGGCATGTTTGAATGTTTTCTATGATGTAAATTTGGCAGTGCTCCCCGCTCTTTGCAAACATTGCAAATAATTATACCACCTTCCTATGACTCATTGTAAGAAAAAAAAAGAGTAAAAAACAAACATGAAATTTAATTATACCGTCTTCTCATTAACCTTTGGTTCCAAACAAGCTCAGACGTAATGAGCACATAATACACATAATTACAAAAATAGCTCAGTAATAATCATCACAAAATAATGCACATAATTACAAAACAAGCTCAGAAGTAACGATCTCTGGCTGTGTGCAACGTTTCGATGCAGAGCCCAGGGCGATGCTCCCTATTCGAACAAATAACGATCGCATAATAGACGCTAATTACAAAGCAAGAGCAAAAGTACTATAATCCGGCTGCCAAATCAACAAAAAAACGAAGTAACCTTCTCGGTCAAGCATCACCGCCAGCAACTAGTCCGACGGCGCGTCCATATCGCTAGTCTCTGCCTGTACGAAATTGTAGATGCGGCAGGCGGACGGTTGGGATTGCACACCCAACGTGGCGTTACACCATAGCCAGTGGACTCCTGCCTGACCGATTGACATAGGAGAATCAAACAAATCTGTACGTAGACTGCGTCATTTCGACCTGAAGCATCAGTGGAGCTCCTCCGTCTAATTTCCACTTTGCCATGCTTTCGGGAGAATCGCTGACCAACTCGGTTGAGCTGGTTGTCGCCATGGCCACGGCTTCTGTCATCTTCTCGAGGTAAATATCAGGGAAGTAAGCCTTGCCAAGGGGTGTGCCATGGTACCAGACATCAGCCTCCCAAGCTAGCACGCACAGCTAGTGCCGCTTGTAGCGGCTGATGACGCGCGCGGTGAGGTTGAACCGCGGAGGTAGCATCGTCGCGTCCTGCGGAATCGATGCCACGATGCTGGTGATCTCCACTTGGTGGTACCCTTCACCGGCATGGTTCGCCTTGACGATCTGATCCAGACGATGGGATGCGAACGCGAGCATCAGGAAGAGGACGAACACGAGAGAGATCACGAGGCCAAGCGAGAGTAGCAGGTATTTGCCTTTCTTCAAACGCGCCCTCTCTGCTAGGTCCAGCACCAATTCGGTCGCGGTTGGGAATTCCATGATGGGCAAAGTCGACAGGACCTAAATTGCGATGTCCAAGGATATCGATGGACCTCTGTTTATATACACAGACGGTCCGATGCAGGACCGATCGAGTCTCCTAGCAGATTCAGTCTCGAACTCGGATTAATTCCGAGTCCGATCGAGTCCAGGCACTGATATGCAAAACCGGTGTAGGTAAGGAGTTGGATCCCAATAAATCAAAGTCCTATATATAGACGTAACGCTGAAGACTTAGCCCTACAGACCTGGTTCGTGCTAGTTGCGTTTATCTGACAGTCATGTTAGAATCTGGCAACTACGGCGGCTACGTCGCCTTGAAACCAGAGCCTGCCAATCACGCCGACGCCGACGAGGATGATGACGATCTGATGCTCCTTTTGCTCGCGATTTGCGTCTTGGTCGCGATTTGCGGCGGCGTGGCCTTCTACGCCTTCCAGCTCACGCGTGTCCTGGAGCCTAGGTACTCCGTCGAGGTCACAGGCGTCCAAGGGCTTGGCCCCTCGCAATCGCAGAGCTCGCCGGCCTTCAACCTCACGATCCATGTCAACAACATGCAGCATCTACGACGAGTCTGCAAGGAGAAGAGCAACGTGATCGTGTACTACAATGAAGCGAGCGACGATGGATATAACGAGACAAGCATCGGATGGGGCAAGTTGCCTGCCTTCTGCGTCGGTAGGTGGTCGACGATGGACATCGACCTGCGTTTCTCTAATCAGGGCGTGTTCCTCTCTCAGAGGTTGCGGGAGAAGATGGAGTCGGACCGGCAAAGCCGAGGAATGAAGATGGCGGTCGAGATCAAGCCGATACATCCAGAGGAGGCATCTAGGGCATGCCTCGTGATTTGTGAGGGCAAGTTTGGTCAGTCCCTCGCAGCAGCGCCAGCAATGCCGTGCCTCCAACTATGTGCGACAGAAATAAGACTTCTTTACCACAAGTCCAAGACTCAACGCACCCCCGTACTCCTAATGCACAAAACAACTTCTCCTTTCTAGATATTTCAGTTGTAATTGATGAAAGATATATTCATCCCAGGTTTTTTATACGTGTAGAAAGTCTTGCATAGAGAGCGTGGACAGAGAATTTTATGCAAGAAAAAGGGGTTGACAATGCAATCCTCCAATATAGTTTATGATGATTTGTCCTTTCTTACAGTATTCAGATTATATTATTTTTTATCATTAGTACAGATTGGCCTTTTAAACCACGTAATAGCACGTGCTAAGAAGAATTTGCATGTGATTTATCTAATCGCGGCTGGTGTTCGAACCATGTGCAAGGTGATAGCAATCTCATACGATTTTGAGGAATACATCACCATGCAAGCGAAACCGTGCTGTAACTTCTTTTCCTTTTCTTCTCTGGTTATTGACATGCTGCTGTACCAGACTTTTCCCTCTACTTAATGAAAAAAGCAGAGCACCTGCTAGGTTCGTCAAATAAAAAAAGAGCAATGAAGGGTCGTCTTCTCCACATCCTGTTTGAACACTCCCTAGGCGGTGCTCGAACTAGGCACGAGCCTTGAGATGGTGCCTCTACACCAAGGTTTTGGTTACCGTAGAAAAAAAAATCCTGACCGGTTACTGGACGAATTTGAAATCCGAAATTCGACAATTCAATTTTTTTTCCCAATTTAATTATTTACCGAAAGTTTTCGTTAAGATTCAAAAATTCGGCATTTTTCGTTCGGTATGACCATTTCCCGAGGGTGGTCGGGATATCCGGTTACGGTTTCCCGACCGGTACCAAAACCGTGCTCTAGACCCTTGCTGGTCTTCCTCAAACACAACCACCAATAGTTTCCACCTCGGCACCTTGGTAATTGTCAACATACCGAAGAAAGAAACAGAAAAAAGTAAATCTATACTATTATTAAAAGAGCAAACTTGTTGGGATACTTTAAATCTAGACCGTTCAATATCCGATCAAACGGCCCAGATCGTCCCAATGTTTGACAACTCAACAATGTCCAGTTTGGACCGTTTTGCCCTCCCACCAATCACATAATACGACCAAATTGCCACCATGTTTTGACAACTCAACACACCTATTCGTTTTGATGATAATTATAAGGATTTGCCACCGCTAAAAACACTTCAACACCTTATCCAGCTGCCCGCCTGAGTCGCCTCTGCACCACCGTCCGCCGTCACGTCACCTACAACCGGCCGGCGCAGCCCTTTGCCCCGAGCTCCCGCCGCCCGCATGGTGATGGACATACGACGACGGCTTCGTCGGGAGCCTGTACAACCGTCCGGCGCAGCCCTTGACCCCGCGTTTGCGCCGCCCGCGTGTCGACGGAAAGACGACGACAGCTTCATCGGGAGCCATGTAGGAACAATGGCGGCGCGCCATGTCGTCCCGGCGCCTGCTTCCGTATCCATGTACAATTCTACATAAGGGCCAGCAACAGATCCCGCGATTCAGGAAATTCCTAGCGTGACGCCCTCCGCACGGAGTCCTACGCCTTCCGGCTCGCGTCGCGCACCAGAACCTCAGCCACACAGCAGCGCTGCCGAGCTCCCTCGCTGATCTTTCCCGGTCCCTGGCCTGCAGGCGGCAGGGCACCGACGTCGTCCGTCATCGCACCCATGCTCTCCGGATGAGGAACGACGGCGGGAGGCCGCCCGCATGTGCAACATCTCCGCGCTCTTCTTGCCCGGCTCCCGCGCTGATATGTCCCGGCGCCTGACCTGCAGAAGTGCAGGACACAGGGCACCGACGCCGGCCTGTACCAGCCGTCATCACACGCATGCTTTACAGCACGCCTCGCTTCGAGTCAGCCGGCGGCCGACGGATGGCGTGTCCCACGTCCCGCCCGTTGCAGGACGCCGTTCACAAGCTCTTTGACGTGCCGCCTATAGCGCTTGCGTATGACCGGTGGCACTCGAGAGCAGTGCGAAGAAGGCCAGGCCCTATCTCCACGGCGATGGACTGCATTGGCACGGAAAACTCGAAGAGGAACGGCCATGGCACGGTGGGCGAGGTGCTGAAGAAGCTCTCGCAGCCTGGGACACTCCAATCCTATCGTCCGCCTTCGCGCGCGTACGCCACTGACTGGAGGCGGCTGCTGCCGGCCTGCCGCTCGACAGCACGCACGCATTCAGGTAATTCTGAAATTCTCCCTTATCTTATTGTTATGTAGGATGGGTTCAGAACTTGAGATTCCTACATTATGAGGCACTATACTCAGTTATTCAGTACGATGAGACATTATTGCTAAATCATGTGGATTTTTCTTCCCTATTTCTGTACTTTAAGGGTCTGTTTAGATATGTGTTGTTTAGAATCTCACTGTACAACCAAAAGGAGGATTTAAATTCTGTGTGTATACGGAAGAGTTTAATTCTGTAAGTTCTGTATAGACTGCTTCAAGCCTTCGTTATTGCTTCGATTAGAAACTAAGAATCCACATGCAAATTGATTGGATGGATGGTAGCTGGTTAGTTGATACAATGACTGGCATACCTTCTGATTTTTTTTCACAAGTTCAATTCATTATAGCTTAGAGAAACAGGCTACCAGCCTTGCTTTTTCATATGCTCTCCATCCTATTCAGTCTGCTTCAAGACCTAAATTAATCTTATAGTTTCTAGAGAATATTGTAAAAGTCTTTTTCATACGCTCTCCATCCTATTCAGTCTGCTTCAAGACCTAAATTAATCTTATAGTTTCTAGAGAATATTGTAAAAGTCTTTTTCATACGCTCTCCATCCTATTCAGTCTGCTTCAAGACCTAAATTAATCTTATAGTTTCTAGAGAATATTGTAAAAGTAATATATACGCGAGAAAGAGCATGGCTGGCCGAGCTGCCAATAACCGCAATGTCTCGTGGCTGACGAAGAAGCGAGGAAGGCGGCCTGCGCATATCGTGTGTGTCTATAAGACGAGCGGCGGCGACGGGCGTGCATTAGTGGACGGCGGCATAGCGGCAGCGGCGATGGGGTTAGCCGACACCATCCACGAAGAAGCAAGGAACCCAACCTATGCACGTCGCGTGTTAACCCTTAAACACAATTGTGCTGAAATATGTAGGACCTGTACACTCCCCCCAATTGTAGAGTCGTGCGTTTGCACGTGCACGTTCACTAGTAGGAATAGAAGAAACAGAAAAACATACGAAACAGAAACAAAGTAAAAGAAAAAACGAAAGCTGAAAAGGATGGGCCGGCCCATGCGGCGATGGCTGTAGCGACTCGCTCCAAGCCATAAATAGTGCTCGTGTTTGTCCCGTTGCACCCGAAACCAGCAGTAGTTGCGTGGCGGTGGCCCAGCCTCCACCATGGATTGGGCCAATTTTCACGGTCCAAAATGTTGTCTTTTGGGATACAGAGTGGCTATGATGCGGTTTGGAAAGGCGTTGCATTGCACCCAGACCTGGTGGCCATTAATTTGTTTTGAACGGACGACGGGGCGCATGTCCGAGGGTCTGTATCGCCGGGCGTTCAGCAACGGCCCTATGTTCTTTCCAGGAAGCCGGACTAAACAGACATGCGCCAACATACGCGTTTTCGTTCGCCACCTGCGATTCATCCTTCACGCAAAAGCGATGCGTGGTGAGTAAAACTGCTCGAATGCTGCATTCGTGCACTTTTTTTCCTCCTTTCTTTCCCTGTCTTTACTTTTGTTTTTTTAGGACAAAAGCTTTGCCTTTTCACTCGTTAATAGAGAAGAAAAGTTTGGGTTTAGTCAACAAAAACATGACCAAAGAACCAGAAAATAAAAGCCTACTCTCACGGCATTACAAGAACAAAAAAAAAAAAAAGAGAACACCGGCTGAAACCCAAAGCAAGTCGACATGCTTAATAATGAAAGAAAAAAACAGCTAGTGAGGCAGAGTAGCGATTGCGAAAGGAGAGCGGATTTTGTGCTTCCAGGCACCAGTGATCCCGGTGGTTTAAACAAGTTGAAAACAAAATTACAAGTTTCAAAAAAATTTGAAAAAAAAATCCTAGATCTAGTAAATTATGTATTCCACAACGTGCAAACTGTCAACTTCAAATACTTTGTATTTTGGACTACATAAAAATGACAAAAATGTAGATTTGAATATGTATATTTTTAGATCTTCAAAATTATCAGATTTTGTAATTTTTGTGTAGCGCAGAATACAAATCATCTGAACTTTATATTTTACACGTTTGTGGGTTGGCTATACCTGGATTTTTTTTCACAATTTTTTTAGACTTAAAATTTATTATTTCGATTATTTGAAAGCACCGGGATCATTGTTGCTCGGGCGCACAAGACACTTTCCGTTGCGAAAGGCTCCGGTGTTACGCTCGTTCCATATCTTCCAAAAAAACAAGCATTAGGATGGACGACGTCACCTTCTTCGGGATTCCCTAAGCTGAAGATACAAAAGTCATCCTCGACGTTTGACCAAAATTTTGTTCATAAAATACACAAAAAGTGGGACAAACGGGTCCCCTTTTTACATCCCTATGTCAAACCCTTACCACGAGGAATCACAAGGGACGTGAGATGATAAATAGCCTGTCAGAACCGATCTAACATAAACTTTGTGCTTTACATTTTTATGTTCCACATGACACGTAGCACATACTAGAACGAAAAAGGTTACATACCTTGCGCTGAACCCACTGTTCTAAACAAAGAATTGCTGCAAACTTCCATACACAAATGAAGACCGACACCACCAAAATATAGATAGCACACTACCGTACTAGTACATGATCTATCTTGATGTGCGTTTACCAATTCTATTCCTGCCTCAGCAACCCTCTAGAAAAGGGAGGTGCCCCGACTCGACACCCCACGGGCGGAGACACGGCCAAAAACCCACACTACGACACTCCCACTCTCATCACTCCCCTCCCTTCTCCTTTCCGTCTCCTCGACGGAAATCATTCACCATTCGAGGAATTGCTGACGAATCCACCAACATAACAGCACTCATCCCAGTCCCACTTGCAACTCACATCTCCTTCCCCATCTGGCTAGCTCCATTGCTGCAAGAAAGCTTGTACTGAGGAGTTGCGGCTAGCATAATGGCGGCCGGTGCCATTAGCGCCGTGGCTCTCCTCTCCTTCCTCCTCGGCCTCGTCCTCGTCGCCGGCGAGGACCCATACCGGTTCTTCACGTGGAACGTGACCTACGGCGCCATCTACCCGCTCGGCGTCAGGCAGCAGGTCAGTCTCGCGCATTCTGCTCCCCGCGCGCGCTCTGTTTCTTCTTCAGTAAACTTTGTACCATTACCGCGTGTGTGGAGAGAAGATGCTGAAGGAATGGATGGATGGGGTTTGCTCGCAGGGGATACTGATCAACGGCCAGTTCCCGGGGCCGCAGATCGAGGCCGTCACCAACGACAACCTCGTCGTCAATGTCTTCAACAACCTCAACGAGCCATTCCTGCTCTCCTGGTACGTACGCCTTCGTATATAGCTCATGAACCCGGCCATTTTGGTTTCGTCTTCCTCTCTCGACGAGTAGTACCGCTTCTTCGCAGTTAACTCGTTCATCTCTTGCTATCAATTTATTGTCCTAGAACTGCTAGTACTGTCACTAGCACAAGATTACAACAATGTCTTAATGCGTCATGTAAAAAACGGACGTGATTACATCAAATTATCCATATTCTTTTAGACATTACTGTCTTGAGACAAGTACATGAATGCTCTGCCTGTTGAGGCTAGAGTAGAGTGACTGTGCTTGCCTAGTTGCTCTTCGAGTGAGCGAGTGAGCCCGTCACGGTGTACCTACCGCTTCTTTAAGACGTAGTAGTACTTAATTTTGCAATAGATCACACTGACTAAATCCACATGGCCTACAAAGATATGCTCATGGATGTCGGGCGTTTAGCCATATCTTTCCTGACAACTCATGTCATTTGGCGATCAAGATAGCGTATTTAAACTCCCTGTTCCGCCTGTGATCGATCTAGCCCTGGTGCTGGTCCACGCGCCGGGCCAGCTTAGTGGTGTGAACTCGCCTGCCTGCCTGCCTGTCATATTCACGCAAATCCTCGATCAAGTACCTCTTTGCTTTGTCGGTGAGACAGTACAAACGGCGAGTCATGAAAGTACGTCTTTTTTAGGGCAAGTGCGTCTCCCTGAAACTTTACGCCATGGAGGGACTCCATTTCTGGTTCAGTCGGAAGTTGCTATGAGTGAGCCTCATTTGAACTGTTCCTTAGTACTGTAGGAGCAGCAGGTAACGCTAAACTTGGAAGGAAATTTCCACTTGCCAAGGACAGGAACGAAAATCCCAAGAGATGTCGGCAGTTGCCAGCAATGGCGAGGGCCACAGGAGCAGCAGAGTTGCAGGTGGGCAAGGGCATCTCTATGAGGATCACGGGGGTGGTTGGTTGCGAGTCGACGTGAGCTCTATGAGGATCGGCGTCAGCCTCACGCGAGCGTCGGTGTGCATGTGCGCGCGTGGAGTGGGAGTGGGAGCCAGCCACACCGCCGTACTAATTGATTCGGCGCGTCCGTGTCCTCTTCTGCTCAAAAGTTATGACGACGCCTCACGGGCCCCCCTCCCTGTTTAAGTGGTGGGATCAAATAAACTAGCGACGAGCTCCTTTTTTTCTGAGAACAAGGAATGGCCCAGAGGGCCTAGCTGCTTATATTCCGTCAGTGGGGTACAGAGTACAAAGGACAACAGGAAGATAAGAAGTTACACAGGAGTCCTTGAGAATTACAAAAAGAACCCCAGTCAACGCAGGGAAAACGCAATCAAATCTTTTTGCTCCACCACGAACACACGAGCTCGAACGCTGGCCGACCATGCCTCCACCGGGGACAGAACCACTTAGGGATGTACAGACGAAGAATACCGTCGAGAGCCTAGCACAGGGCCTCCACTCAGGAGGTAGAAGGAGCGCCATCCTTGACGCCTGGAGAGGTTGCCCTAACAGCCATGGATCACGGCGGCAAATCACGTCCGCCGTGTGTGCTTCTCCGATTTGCAGCAGAACGCTTCCTTGCGGCCACCCGAAGTCGTCGACGGCAGCAGCAGCGATCTCCTTTTCCTCCTTGACACCATGCCAATTAAAAAGAAGGAGATTACCAGCAGCAGCCAACTCCCCCGAGCCGCCTCTAGAACCTATTAAGGCCTTATTGAACGAGGCGACAAGAGCAACCTCCATCGCCGTCTCCGGCTCCACCCACAAGAGCACCACGGCAAGGAAGAGCCACTCCGGTCGGCACCTGGTGCGGCCCAAGGAACCCAGCGCCAACCTCGCAGCTGCAGCTTCATATCCGCAAATCCTGGCAGCCACCCACCTCCTCCCCTCGCCTCCACGGCCGGCCAGAGGAAATCTTGCAGCGCCACATAGCAGAATCTGAAGAGAGCTCGATCTGCCTTTATTCAGAGGGCTTCCGGCCTGTCTCGCTCTACCTCCAACCTCCCACCTCGGAAGCTCGCCAGAGAGAGTCGAGGACGGACGACCGACGCTTGGCAGCAGCACCGGAAGGGAACAGCCCGGCGGCATCTCGCCATTCGCCACGGAGAACACTAAACCTACCACTACGGCGAGAAGAACCGAACCTACTATGTACAGAGGAGCCCGGCCACCATCTCCAGCTCGACTCCGGCCGGCGAAGCCAGCGGAGAAAAAGCGGAGCGGCGCCGGTAGGGCACGGGAGACTCTCAACCGTTTGGGGGAGGAGAGAGAAGAGGAAGGGGAAAATGAGAGAATAACTGGTAGGAGTACAAGGGAACTCAAAACAAATGGCAGTACCAGGCTAGCTGCGCATTGTTTTTCCTTTGTTAGTTTTGAGTTCTGAGCTTCCGTCCGATAATGATGTTAAAGTTTTTCCTTTGTTAGTTCTGAGTTTTGAGCTTCCGTCCGATAATGATGTTAAAGTACTATAGGTGCATAGCCGGAAATCCATATTGGGTCATAGGTGTAGATGCACCCACTGCTAAAAAATTATTTTTTTAAATGTCAAAAAATTCAAAGTAAAAAAATTCAGATATACATCAGAACATTTTATAGTTAATACGAAAAGTTTGGTGAAGAAAATACATTTTTTGCGGGCTGTGCAAAAAAGATAAATCCGGGTACATCAAAATGACTTTGTACGCGATTTTTTTTTTTGTCTTTTTTGCACAGGTCACAAAATATGTTTTTTGTTTCCGAAACTTTTTATGCTAACATAAAATGTTCTGATGTATATCAGAAATTTATTTGAATTTTTAACATTTTATTAAAAATTAAAAATGTCTCACATAATAGGTGCATCGAGACATATGACCCGAAATGTTGCGTCCGTGCATAGCTTGCACGGCTGCTCCGTTATAGGAATGAGAATAAGGGCAACTCCAACGGACAAGGTGTTTTTGTCTTATAGGTCTAGATGCACCCATTATGAAAAAAATATTATCATTGCATTGCAAAAAGTCAACAAAAAAAATCAAACAAAAAATTCGTGTATGTCCTGACATTTTAAATCTGCACAAAAAATTTCGCCAAAAAAGACACTTTTTGTGGCCTCTATAAAAAGACAAAAAGATGTCTCGTGTAAAATCATTTTGAAACATCGAAATTTGTATTTGTTTTTTATATAGGCCCCATAAAATGTTTTTCTAAATTGAAACTTTTTGTGCTTACATAAAATGTCTGTATGTAGACCCAAATTTTTTGTTTGGATTTTTTAACATTTTAAAATATGATTTTTAAATAATGAGTACATCTACACCTAACAGCCGAAACATATTTCCTCAACTCCAACCCCATTTCGTCTCGACGTATCTGGACAGAAACCATGGGCCCAACGTGTGGACGCATTTGTGTTTCGCGTCCGTTTCGTATCCGCATGTACCCATTTTCAGTAAAAATTTGGGCTGGATTTTTGTCTCACGGATAGTCCGTGTGTCTGCTCCGTGCAATGGGAGACGGTCCACCTGTCGGATGGATGGCACTTGAATATGTGTTAGCTTTCCAGCCTCCGGCCATGCACTCGTGCGCTGGAGTTCCAACCCGCCAGGACCTGCTCCCAGAGGACTTCCTCGACGACCACTCCTTTCACCGAGGAGTCTCGTATTGGTACACTTGGTTCGTGACGAGGACAACCAGCACCACTGGTCGCACTTCATGGATGCTCCAAAGACGGCGCCCCGGCAGGCTCCATAGCCACGCACGGGCTCGTGCTCCCGCGACACCCCCACCCGTGGTGAAGGACGAGGACGTACGACGAGGCGCTCCAGCAGGCTAACAAGCTCGCCAAGTGTCCGGCCCGCGGCTTTGTACGTCTCGGTGGTGTAAGCCAGGGCCACGTCGCCTGTCCCCGAGCCGAAGGAGGATGTGTGCTGGCCGTCGCTTCAGCCGGAATAGGGGGAGCAGGAACAGGAGTGGCCGCCCACGCCGTTGCGCCCACGGGGTGCTACAGGACTGTCGGTCGGGCCACAACACCCACCGGCGCAAGGGTCTTCATTGACCTCGGCTCTAACGAGAACTAGTAGGCCATCGCCACCCCCCGCACGCGGCGTGCTCCCGCGGCCTTTCAGCTTTAGGTTTATGTTTTTAGTTTAAATCATTTTAAGTATGTAAGGGACTTTGATGGCCCAATTTTTTTTTAATCCAAAAAAATGAAATGCGCCGGCAGCATTGGGTGAACTACCCCGGGTCGATTATCCGGACAGGGGACATTTGGCACACGTCTGGCCACCCGAACTAATCAAAAGCGAACAAAAGTTATATCTGTTTGGGTCGGCCCGTTCGAATTGCCCTAAGAGGGATGAAAAGGATGTGTCTTCGGGGATCACGGTTCCTAGAGCATCTCTAGCAGATCCCGGAAAAACGGCGACCGAGAAAACACATTTTCGGTGGTTTTGCGGTACCGCACGGGCTCCGGTAGAACAGATGCTCTAAACTCATTCAGTTGTTTTGCGTTACGAGTTTAGAGCATCTGTTATGCAGGAGCAAAACCGTTTTCCGAGTTTTACAAAATTCATGGTTTTGAACAATATAATGCAAATACAACAACAATATAAATAAAACTACTTAATGTTTTAATAGTATACAATACAATAATCATCCATATTACAACAAATGTTCAAATCCAATTAATTAAAACTATAACGAATGAAAAGAATGGTTCAAATCACACATGAATACAAATAATATCAAATGACTAAATGGGAATCTACTTCCCATGTAACTGCCACCTGTGGTCAATGATCATTACAGAGATATTACAATATGTTTTTTCGCATAATTTAACCAGCCAATATAATTAAATATGAGTTGATGTTTTTCTGTTTGCCGTGAATTCACTAAAAGATAAAAACTATAGTTTGCACATATTTTTTGTTTTAAAACTATGTTTTATACAACGCATATATAATCTATATAGTTTATATGTATTTATGCTAAATATACATAAAGAGTATGACCTAACAGATCTCTCAGTAGAATCTAGTGTATGATTAAGTAAGCACCTTCATAGAAACTTGTGGAGTATAAAATGGAACAATGACATTAATTTTTCATGCTAAAAATTGTCTAGCAAGTCAAATTTAACACGACTACTGGGTGTGCGTGGCCTTGTCCTCAATATTTTGGTAGGCCTCAAGAAATGCTTGCATCCTGTTCGGGTTCCTTTGAGGATTCACACGACTACCAAAATATTGTTATAAAAGAATTCAAGTTTCAATCTCTGTCATCCTTGATGGTCATGTTGTGCAGGGGCGAAGCTACATAAATCAAGCATTGGGTTCATTTGTGTAAACTATTGGGTCAAAGAGGGTGATATGAGGTGCTAAGTAGTAATTTTGCCTTGACTAGTAAAATTTATTGGGTTCATTTGAACCCAATCCCTACATGCTGGCTCCGCCACTGATGTTGTGTAGAATCACACAAGTCGTCATGATGTCTGAGAGTGATTTCTTGTCCCAAAAGCGAACAGGACCTCAAATAATGGCAAACCGAGCTTGTTAGAGATGCTCTAACAACTGACATAACATATGTTCTAAATTCGTAACATAAAACTGCAGTATGAATTTAGAGCATCTGTTCTGCCGAAACCAGCGCAATATAGCAAAACGCGCGTATTCTGGGTCGCCGTTGCTATACCGCGCATATTCTGGGTCGCCGTTTTTCGGGATTTAGATATGCTACAGTAGGTTGTAGCCGCACTGGTTTTGTGTGATGTGAAGCCAACGTACTATATGGTCCTACTATTTAGTTAAGAAACTTTGTTGCACCCAGACTACGTGCAACCGAGAGGGACGGCACTGGTTTTGTGTGATGTGAAGCCAACGTACTATATGGTCCTACTATATGGTCCAGCCAGACATGTCATATGTGCATGGCCGCTACGTTACACGAGTTTGAGAGGGACGGCATGGCTGGATTTGTCGCGCCGGCCGGAATTGTTGTCGGCCTGCCCCAGCCCGTGCCAAACCGACCACATTGCAGGGACACTACGGTTTGCCAGAGAGGCGCGAACGCACTGATTCCGACCCTGGTTCTTCACTCACTCTTTATTTTTCTTGACAGAAGTGGGCAGTAAGTGTAGACAGCTTTACCAAGTTTTCTTAACTACTCCCTCCGTATCAAAATATAAGACTTTCTAACTATTCCACACACATGTATCTATACATGTTTTAGTGATGTTCACTAAAACATGTCTAGATACATGTGTGTAAAATAGCTAGAAAATATTATATTTTGATACTCCCTCCGTATCAAAATATAAGACTTTCTAACTATTCCACACACATATGTATCTAGACATGTTTTAGTGAATCACTAAAACATGTCTAGATACATGTGTATGTGAAATAGCTAGAAAATATTAGTAACAGAGAATTTTATCCCGAGTTCCTGACCTGTAAGAGTGGTTGAACAGTAGTATTTCTCGCGGCAAAGTTGGCAACCCGTCAAAAAAACATAAGAGAAATCAGATTGTAAGAAACAAGTATCACAGAATTACTACCCAGAATTTGTGGTACAGCCATGGTCGACAAATCAAGCGACTGATACTGATCTCAAACCGCCACCGACGCATCACTACTATATATAAAGGCGTGAAGCGTTTCGGCACTGTAGCTCTACAGTGCATCGCTAGAGTTTTTTTTTTATTTTTTTTTTTTACGAAACTTCCAGAAAATATATACACGAAATTTTTTCGCGCCGACGAATAGGTTACATTCCCGTAATCGGTTTCGATTTTTGGTCAACTCTATAATAAAAACTAATTACGTCCTAATTCAAACATATTTGAAGATTTTAATTCAGCGAATATTTTGAGAAAATCACTACTGTACATAATGTCCCCCAGAATAAAACACGCGTTTCTTCACCGCATAACTTTTCCAAAACTAATTTTATTAACATTATTTTTACCAGCACGATATATATTGCACTACATTTTTTTTTGAAACTTCCAGAAAATATATATACGAAAATCACTACTATATATAAAGGCGTGAAGCGTTTCGGCCACTGTAGCTCTACAGTGCGACTCTACTGTAGCGTCGCACTGTAGCGTGCTACAGTAGCTGCAGGGCATAGCTACAGTAGTTTTTTTTTTTTAGCGAAACTTCCATAAAATATATACACGAAAAAATTTCGCGCCGACGAATAGGTTCCATTCCCGTAATCGGTTTCGATTTTTGGTCGACTCTAGAATAATAACTACTTATGTCCTAATTCAAACATATTTGAAGATTTTAATTCAGTGAATGTTTTGAAAAAATCACTACTGTACATAATGTCTCCCCAGAATAAAACATACGTTTCTTCACCGCATAACTTTTCCAAAACTAATTTTATTAACATTATTTTTATCAGCACGATCTATATTGCACTACAACATTATTTTCTCAATTTATTTTCCATGTAAACTAATTCACCAACGGAAAATACCAACGGAGAATAATAGTAACACCGCAGAATTTTACATTAATTTTCAAACAATTCATAACTAATTCATAGTTCATGAGAAAAAAATATTGAACATACCTAAATGCTTTCTAAAAAATAAATCCTACTTAGTTATATCGAATTCACGAATGCTCGAAAAAATTAACCATGGTTATTTGACACAACAAAATTAAACAACTCTTAAACATACTTAAAATACCGAAACTTCCCCCTAATTCACAATGTATTTTATTTTAATTTTTTATAATTCAAACGTATATGAGTATATTTCCATACTTTTACGAGTTACAGAATATTCAAATATATATGACTACTTCCCAAACTTACACATATTACAAAAAAACTAATTCACCAACGAAAAATAATAGTAATACCGCATAATTTTAGATTATTTTTCAACAATCTGTAGCTATACCAAACTTATTTTCTAAATAAACATAGTTGAATCAACAAACAAAATTTGAAATAGAACATGTTCCAAACAATTTAAAACACTTTACAAATATTGTTTTAGGGTATTTATACAATTTCCAAAATCTACTAAATGCTGCAAAATCAGTAACTTAAACTATATCCATCAACAAAATATGAAAAAATATGTTGAATAAACAAAAAAAAATGCTGACTATTTATGGCGTATGATTAATTTTCAATTTTAGATATTTTAAATTTTTAAATATCTTCCAAATCTAAACACCTCGCAAAAGTAAATAGAAATCAAATCTATAAAACACCCCAACTTGAACAATTTTCAAAAACTAAACAATTTCAGAACGCAAACTTTTCCAAACTTCAAAAAATTTCCAAACCTACACAATTTCTAAATGCGCACATTACCAAAATTTAAATTTTATTTACCACACGGGCGCGGCATTGCCGCGTTAAGTTCCCTAGTCTCTATGAAACTGACGACGACGATGTTCGCAAATGCAGGAACGGGGTACAGCAGCGGCGGAACTCGTTCGAGGACGGGGTGGCCGGGACGACGTGCCCGATCCCGCCCGGCGGCAACTTCACCTACAACCTGCAGGTCAAGGACCAGATCGGCACCTATTACTACTTCCCATCCCTCGCCTTCCACAAGGCCGCCGGTGGCTTCGGCGGCCTCCGCGTCCTCAGCCGCCCCAGGATCCCTGTCCCCTTCCCGCCCCCCGCCGCAGACTACACCGCGCTCATCGGCGACTGGTACAAGACCAACCATACCGTAAGCTATCTTAACCTGCTTACCATGCATGTCCTACTCAGTATTTTGCAGGACTCTTTGGGTGATGCTGGAACAACAATGTCATTTGTTCTTGTGCAGGATTTGAGGTACATGCTTGACAGCGGCAAGGCTCTTGGTCTCCCTGATGGCCTGCTCATTAACGGTCGCGGGTGGAACGGATACACCTTCACAGTCCAGCCTGGTAAACACACACACACACACCGATCGATCGAGCAGTACAACATACTCCACTACTATCCTGTCTATGGTTGAAAGTTGGAACAGATGAAACTCTGAAACTTTGCCGCGTGCAACATTGCAGGTCAGACATACCGTTTCCGGATCACCAACGTGGGGCTGGCGACCTCCCTGAACATCAGGTTCCAGGGGCACACGATGAAGCTGGTGGAGGTGGAGGGGTCGCACACGGTGCAGAGCACCTACTCCTCCCTGGACGTGCACCTGGGCCAGTCCTACTCGGTGCTCCTCACGGCGGACCAGCCCGGCTTCGACTACTCCATCGTCGTCTCCACGCGCTTCACCAGCAAGATCGTATCCACCACAGCAGTCCTGCACTACACCAACTCCGGCGGCAAGGCTCCAGGCCCTATGCCCGGAGGCCCCACGACCCAGATCGACTGGTCACTCAACCAGGCCCGCACTATCAGGTGGAACCTGACGGCGAGCGGGCCGAGGCCCAACCCGCAGGGCTCGTACCACTACGGCCAGGTGAACACCACCAAGACCATCCGGCTGGCCAACTCGGCGGCCACCATCAACGGGAAGCAGAGGTACGCGGTGAACAGCGTGTCGCACGTCAACGCCGACACGCCGCTCAAGATTGCCGACTACTACAAGATCCCCGGCGTGTTCTCCGTGGGCACCATCTCCGGCAGCCCCACGAACGGCGGCGCCTACCTTCAGACGTCCGTCATGGGGGCCGACTACAGAGGCTACGTGGAGGTCGTGTTTGAGAACTCGGAGAACGAGGTGCAGTCCTGGCACATCGACGGCTACGCCTTCTGGGTTGTCGGGTACGTGTGCCGAATTGGTTCGCAAGGGCGTGGAATGATTGTCTGTTTTAACTTTGGGTGATCTGAATCTGAACTGGTCTGAATTTTGGTGCAGAATGAATGGAGGACCATGGTCCCCAGCAAGCAGGCAGATATACAACTTGAGGGATGGAGTTTCACGGTACACTGTTCAGGTATGGGTAGTGTGCTTCTCTTCTTTGAAAATGATTGACAGTCATGAAGTTTGAATTGTGTCCCATTTTTCAACTTACTTGGAACCCGACTTAGCCAAACTTTTGTGTTTCCATCAGGTTTACCCGAATGCGTGGACTGCAATCTACATGCCCCTTGACAACGTGGGCATGTGGAACGTGAGATCGGAGAACTGGGCCAGGCAGTACCTGGGACAGCAGTTCTACCTCCGCGTCTGGACGCCGTCGACGTCGTGGCGCGATGAGTTCCCGATCCCCAAGAACGCCCTCCTCTGCGGCCGAGCCGCCGGTCGCCGGACAAGGCCGCTCTGACTTGCGACACGGCCGATCGAACCAAGTCTGTCATGAGAGGATGACACCTTGGCCTGCATCAAGCACACAAATTTTACCCTGAAAGAAAGGTCACAAAGAGTAGTGATCCCAAAGCAGATCGTTGTACGTTTACTATTGAACTTTTAGTGCCAGCGTGATTCTTTCTGCAATGTTTTTGGTGGTGGGTATAATTAGCCATGTACTACTAGCATCTTAGGGTGTGTTTTGTTTTTGGATGAGGTGGAACGGAATGGAACCGTTCCGCACCTGGAGCTGGTTCTTGTGTTTGGTTTTGGAGGTGGAATGGAATTAGGTGGTTCCATTTGAGGGAATATTCCCCTAGATCCGGAATGCCCACGTTCCACCGATTCGGTGGAACGAGGTGGAACGCTCCGCTAATCTCCCCGACTAATCAAGTTTAGGTATAATTTAATCAAGATTAGTAATAATTAATCAAGATTAGTAATAATTAATCATGTTTAAAAATAATTAATCGAGTTTAAGAATAATTAATCAAGTTTAGGAATAATTTCATTCTCACCCAATCCATTCCATCCTCGTCCCATTCCAAAACAGAACACAAGAATGGAACGAGGTGGAACCATTCCATGACAGTTTTGTGCCAAAACCAAACACTGGAATGGAACCATTCCATTATGGAGGAATGGAATGGTTCCATTACATTCTATCTCATCCAAAAACAAAACACATCCTTATATCTTTGTTATTCCGTTCCTTGATACAGTAAAGTATATGCTTTGTCATGCTGATTTCCTGACAACTTACCTCGCTGCCGGATTGGTTAGGGATCGCAACTCAGCTGATTGTTGACTACGTCTAGCTACACATGGCTGGCTGACCCGACCGAGTAGATGTTGCTAGCTGTTGTGAGGAGTGAAGAAACATTCTTCTTTGGTTACTGAGTTTACAGAAGTGAAGAACTGTCAAGGGTTCAACTTCGTGCATGCAGGAAATGATTGGTGATCGCGACGACGCCATTACATTTTTTTAAAAATGTATTGAGCTGCACTGGGTGGACGTATGCCAAGTTGCCAAGCTAATGCCATGTTGTTGGGTTGTTTCACACCGAGTGGCATCTATATATATCAATGGATCTTGCTTTGCAGTTACAGGTTCCTGATTTACTGCTTTGCAGGTCGTTGTCTTTAAAGATTTGTTTAACCTTCATAATACCATCCCTTTTGTGAGAATCTCTGGGTTTCTATCGGACATGTGAGAGCATTTTTTTTAGACTACATATTTATAATGGAGTAGTTCTCCGGAAACCCCAAACGCAGGCCGAGCTATATGGCTCCCGCTTTTTAAATTTTTTGAAATCTGCACTTTTGAGCTTTTAAAAAATCGAAACAAAAATTCTGAGTGGAGATAATGTTGAGATCTATAGCTGTGCAAAATCCCCACAAAAAATTCGTAATATTTCGGCCTGGGCAAAAAAGACAAATCTGGCAATTTTTCAAATTTTTGAATCTCGGTACTGTTCACTATTCAGAACTGCAGATTTGTCTTTTTTGCCCAGACCAAAATACTATGAATTCTTCACTGATATTTTACACAACTATAGATCTCAACATTATCTTTACACATAATTTTTGTTTTGATTTTTTGGACAAAAAAGTGCAGATTTCAAAAAAATTCAAAAACGAGAGCCATATAGCTCGGCCTCCATATCGCTGCACTCGTAGTTCTCACCATACACTGTCTTCAATAAGAAGTTTAAATAACTACTTACTAACGAGAGCTCTGTTTTTTACTTCAGATAATGAACTCCTGAAACACCTTGAACCTTTGGACCTCAAATGACTCTCCATTTTGCCAAGAAGTTTTTGTTACAACTGGATCTGAAGTAATAAAGCCTTTGTAACACCCATTTTGGAAATAGAAAGAAATACATCATACATAGTACATTATATATATATATATATATAGAACCAAATTGTTGAGCATAGAGTTGATAAGAACACGCCTTCCACTTAAGAAAGGTGTCAATGATTGGGAGGCAGTTTACTTGGGCTAATAGGCTCCTAGAGCCGACATACGAGAAGTTGGACCGTGTGCTGATGGACTCGGATTGGGAAGCTAAATTCCCAATGGTCTTAGTACGGGCCCTCGAACGTATCGAGGCATTGTCAGATCATGCTCCCATACTAATAACCACGGGAACACCTAATCCACTTTGTAAATGCCAGTTCAAATTCGAATTGGGCTGGTTACAGAGGGAGGGTTTCATTTTAATGGTTAAGATGGTGTGGGAAAGGCCGGTGTCTGGCCATGATCCAATCCAAAGGTGGAACAATAAAATACGCGCTTTGCGTAAACACCTATGTGGTTGGGCTAGACATATGGTAGGCCAATTAAAAAAGCAAAAGCTTCAGTTGTCATCTATTATTGATGAATTAGAGGCTTTTGCTGAAGTGCGACCGCTGTCCACGCAAGATATTGAGTTAAAAACCAATCCAATGCGGAGATGGCGGGTCTTCTTCGTGAAGAGGAGCTTAAATGGTATCAACGATCAAAAGCCCAATTTATTTTGGAGGGAGATCCGAATAGGAGGTACTTTCATAGTCTGACTAATGGCAGACATCGGAAGAAACTCATTCATTCTCTTAACCAAGATGAGGGTAGGATTGAAGGCCATGAGCAACTCAAATCATACATCACGAAGTACTATAAAAATCTGTTCGGAGAGCCAGACGAGGGTAATTTCTCGCTGGATGAAACCAGAACAGATGACACTCCGCAACTTTCCGATCAGGAGAACGCCCACCTTACAGCTCCTTATTCAGAGGAGGAGGTAAAGAAGGCGGTATTCCAAATGGAACACAACAAAGCCCCGGGTCCGGATGGTTTCCCAGCTGAGTTCTATCAGACCTTCTGGGAGATAATCAAATCAGACTTGCTCGAGATGTTTCATGTTTTGCATGCTGGACAACTTGAGCTATTTCACCTAAATTTCGGTGAGATAATTTTGTTGCCAAAGGTTAATGAAGCAGAAAGGATCCAACAATATAGACCTATTTGTCTTCTAAATGTTAGCTTCAAAATATTTGCTAAAACCGCTACTATTAGGCTTAATTCAGTGGTTGATCATGTTGTCCGTCCGACTCAGACGGCTTTTATGCAAGGTCGAAATATCCTTGATGGGGTTGTGATCTTACATGAAACAGTTCATGAGTTGCATCGGAAAAAGCTGAATGGGGTTATATTGAAGATAGATATTGAAAAGGCTTATGATAAAGTCAAGTGGTCTTTCCTCCAGCAAACACTCAGAATTAAAGGTTTTTCTGATGAGTGGCGCGCTATGATCCATATTTTTGTTTCTGGAGGAAGTGTCGCCATCAAAGTCAATGATGACGTTGGTAGATTCTTCCAAACGAAAAAAGGATTACGACAAGGCGATCCATTATCACCTATATTGTTTAATATAGTTGCTGATATGCTAGCCATAATTATTGAGCATGCAAAAGCGGATGGGCAAATTGAAGGCGTAGTACCACATCTAGTGGATGGTGGGTTATCTATTCTTCAATATGCGGACGATACAATTCTTTTTATGGAACATGACATGGAAAAAGCGAGAAACCTGAAATTAATTTTATCAGCATTCGAGAAACTTTCCGGTCTAAAGATTAACTTCCATAAAAGTGAATTGTTTTGTTTCGACGATGCTCGGATTAATGCCACCCAGTATGCTGAGTTATTTGGCAAGGTCAGTTTCCAGCAAGCTATCTAGGCATTCCGATTCATTTTAGGAGGCTTACGATTGTTCAATGGAAACATGTCGAGGAAAGGCTACAAAAGAGGTTGAGTAGTTGGAAAGGAAAATTACTATCCCTTGGTGGTAGATTGGTTCTTATAAATTCAGTACTAAGTAATATGGTACTGTATATGATTTCCTTTTTCCAATTACCAAAGGGAGTCTTGCATCGATTGGATTACTTTCGATCTAGATTCTTTTGGAAAGGGGACAATGAAAAAAAGAAATATCGGCTGGCTAAATGGGATGTAGTGTGTCGTCCCAAAGAATATGGTGGTCTCAGAATTCATGACCTTGAGGTCAAGAATAGAGCCCTCCTTGATAAATGGCTGTTTAAACTTCTTACCGAAGATGGGTATGGCAAACTCTTCTCAGGAGAAAGTATATTGGATCAAGTGCGGTATCACAGGTTTCTTGGAAACCAGGTGATTCCCATTTTTGGGCTGGGTTAATGGCGACGAAGAAATTCTTCTTCCCATATGGTTCTTTCTCCATTAAGGATGGTACGGAGATAAGGTTCTGGGAGGATAGGTGGTTAGGCACTACCTCACTCTGAGAACAATATCCAGCTTTATACAATATTGTCCTTGGACGTCACAAAAGCGATACGCTCGCTCAAGTATTGGAGGTTACTCCTCCAAATGTGACGTTCAGAAGAGATCTTGTTGGTCCCAGACTAGCAGCTTGGCTAGAGTTGTTACAACGTCTAGATTCTGTCAATCTGATGCAAGGGACCGACGAGTTTCGTTGGAATTTACACAAGAGTGGTAAATTCTTGGTGGACTCTATGTATAAAGTTTTAATCCAACTGGATGTGCCAGTAGATAATAATAAGAAAATCTGGAAGATGAAAATTCCATTCAAAAAACAAGATCTTTGCGTGGTATCTTCGTCGAGGAGTAATTCTTACTGAAGATAACCTTGTTAAACGCAATTGTCACGGAAGTAAACAGTGCGTCTTCTGTCATAAGGACGAGACAATCAAGCACTTATTTTTCGAGTGTAAATTAGCTGGTTCTATATGGTCAATCATCCAGATAGGTTCTACCTTATACCCACCAAGAAGCATTGCTAATATTTTTGGCAGTTGCCTGAATGATGTGGATAATAGGTTTAAACAACTTATTAGGGTGGCAGCGCTTGCCGTTATATGGTCGTTTTGGCTGTGTAGAAATGACAAGATTTTTAATGATAAAAATTCTTCTCTCGTGCAGGTTATCTACAGGAGTACAGCTACGCTCCGTTTATGGTCTCAGTTGCAGCGTGTGAAGCATCAAGACCTGTTTACGGAGGTGTGTACAAGACTGGAGGATACGGCGAGAGATTTTTTATCCCAACATGGATGGCAGCATAATATGCGGATCGGTCCTCCACCACCATAGGCGTTCTTACATTTTTTTTTCATTATGATATGTAATTCGTCTTTTTTGTTTCGTACTTTTGAACTCGTGTCGGCTGTGTGCATCTTAGTTATGCAGAGGCTGGGTGTAATGCCTAAAACTCTTTAAGTAATAAAACTACCTTTATCGAAAAAGATCCACCTTTTTTGACCTAGGCCAAAATGGCCTAGACCACCCCTCCTTGTAAACATGTAATTGTTGCCATTGGCTTTTTAATTTATAAAGGGCAGTGGGAGTCTCTCCCGCTGGAGTTCTTGGCAGAGTATAGCATGGAGAAATGCACGCTTTAAACCCAAACTGAACAATATAATTCAGAAAATTGAACTTTATTCATGAATAAAAAGAATGCGTTTACAATGGCAGTACATAACATCAGCTAATTTATCTTCATTCCTGGATGTATGACACCATGGAAACACATTCAGACTAAATAATCACTAGATAATGTGCTTCCTAGTGCAGCAAGCACTAGCTCCCTCTCTTGCTTCAGACTGATCAGCAAGAAGGTTCATACGAGTTGATTATTCACGACCTTCAGCGCGAAACGCCTCAAAAAAACTTTACAAACCGAAACTTCCAGAGAGTGAGTGCACAGGGTGGACAACGTTGAGCCTGGAAAGGGTTATTTTGCCAACAGCTTCCATCAGGGGAACTTGATCGGCTCTGGCTGCAATGCCTTCTTGACTAGCTCCGACTATTCCGGCGCATGAACGGATGTGAAGCCAGTGGCCGTGGCAGCAGAAGGCACCCCCCCCCCCCCCCCCCCCCCCCACACACACACACATACTTGATGTCATCGAAAGAACCACGCCCAAGTTAGTGGTACTGGTGCCCTCCTGTCAGTCTAGCACCATGGACTGTGAGATGGGGTACCATCTACAGGTGCTAAAGTTGCTCAACTCTGCAAATTGCAGCATCATGGACAGAATATGAGGATTTGTTCATGCTAGTGAGCCACATGCTAGCATCTGGAAAAACTTCAGCGTAGTGGATATTAACCTGACGACGTAGTACATGGAAATAGTTAGCAGGAGTTGTCACATTCACAACCTGCCAATTACACTCATGTATCTGCTTGCGAAGTGTTGGCTCAATCTCAGGTATAACAAAAGGATTGTCATCACTCATCTGCGAATCAAATTGATAATCTTTAGTAAGCAACAAACATTCAAGAACCATCATTCATCACTCATCTGCGAATCAAATTGATAACCGTTGGAGAACCTCTTTCTTTACAACTCCAGGCATGGACACTAACCAAAAACTGCTAACATGTCATACGATGCAAACAGGATCTAACCAATTGGGAGGTGGGTGCCAGGCTAGCGGCAGCGAGCACGAAACGGCTTGACGGAGATGGTCGTGGAGAGCAGCGTCACGGCATTCAGAGAGAGGTCATCGTCCTTGATGGCGATCAGAGTCATCCTTGGTGAGATCGTCTGCGGTGGTGCCACCATCCACCGCGCGACCACGCGATGCCGATCCTGACCCAGTACCACCAGCAGCCACCGCGCCACCACGCCGCCGCCGACCACGCCGCTGGCCGAGCCACCAGCTGCCGAAATCAATTGCAATCCGTGGCCTGCCCCCGCTCCCTCCGTGCCGCCGTCGTCACCGACCTCCTCGCCGCAGGCTTGGTGAGTGGGAGAGGTCGTCCTCGCCGCGACTGAAGAAGGGAGGCGGCGGTGGTGGCTGCCCTAGTCGCCTGGTCGCGGCTGCTCACGAATGCAGGATGTTGGCATTACGGGCCTTACGATATGGGTCACGATGGAACAGAGTTAGCATTACGGGCCTTACGGGGATAAATTACAGGTTTTTTTCTAAGGAACTACATCAATTTTAATCAACGGCTAATATAAATCATGTCTTAATCAATGGATAAGAAAAATCGTAGCCCACGGTACCGACGGAACCACGGGTACCGTGCCAACCACCGTAAAAGAGCTCTCTTTTTTAGCTTGTATAAAAGGCGTCTGAGCGGGAGGAACCAACAACTACTTATCCTCAAAAAAATACTTGTCTTAACAAATAGTGACTCATTCAACTTTGTTTGGAATGATGTTTGGCTTCATTACCTATGCTTTCCTTAGAGTGACATAGGCTATCAAATACACATGAGGCAAAAGGTGTCCAATGGCGAGTGATATCATCAAACACAACGTTCCTTATGATCTTCTTGTACCTGCTGCCATCAGGCTTTGGGTTCGTTTTCTATATTGTCGCATGCTCAACCTTCGGTTCATTTTATAACATTCGTCCTAGGGTTGCAGGGAAACAGGAACAAAATCATAGTAAACTAACATAGTATAAATATTCAACCGGACCACACACCAGTCTCACTATTGGGTGCGTGGAATGCTAGTCTACGCCTCTGCGGCTCCGCCATAGCCATGTAGACTACTCCGATCCATCGAAAACATGTCAAACAGATGATTCATAACGAGGTTCGATCCAAGATGAATGATTAAACCCTTTTACAACCATGCCAACAATGAATTCAAATGGAAGAATACAAGTCTAGGGCTAGTCTGATGATTGCGGTGACAAGGGGGGGGGGGGGGGGGGGGGGGCGGGGACGGGGGTGGTGCCTCTCTCCAACTTGGAACGGATCTTGTAGTGGTGAGTGGCTCTTTTGCCCGGGTGTCTCCTCCTCTGTTCATGCTCCACCCTTTACAAAGCTATCTATCAGATAAAGGGGGATGTTGATGTCAGTACGAGCGAGCGCTCTCGTACCACCTTCCGTCTTCGTCTCTGGAATGGCCGATGGAGGTGTGCACAGATGGAAATTCTCCATTTCCGGAGCAGGGTACATCAAAGTGGTCCACCCCTCCAAATCCACAATAATCTGGCAAAAGACATACCAGAAATGAAAGAATGAATATTGCTATTAGTTAGTCATCACCAGGAAATTAGGTATAAACCTAGAAATACTTGTTCGAACTCTCCTACCGTTTGATAGAAGAAGTACATTGACTTTAAAGAACAAGATCTTCCTTACTTTACTATAGCTGGAATATCGACTTCAGAAATAAATTGATCAACAACGCGGATCCATCAACTAGATTGTTTTCCTTTTATGGATTCCTGGTCATATAAAGTTGTGAGAATATCAATTTTGAAGTTTAGAAAGGATGGGCGTAAAATACACTTACCAATCTCTCTAAATAAATTTAGACCAAAGTGTTTGTGGATCTATGCTCTCTAAACTAATTAATTGTGATTTAAATACGATTGGGGATCTGAGTAATCTGAAATAATGTTAAAATAGCTATTGTTCCAGAAAAAAAGTACATATCCCAATCGCCGTCGCCTCCACAGCCACACTGCCAAATTCCGTCTTTTGGAAGACAAAAATCGAAATCAAAAGCTTCGCTGCCCTCTGTGTGCAGTTGCGCTCAGTCCTCCATGCCTCGTCTTCTCTCGCGTGTGTCCCCGTCTTCCACGCCACTGCCAAGTAGGGACCACCATGCACCAGCTGCCTCCTGCTCCTCCTCCTCCTCCACCCCCTGCCTCGTCGACGTCGCTCGTCTCGCGGGCGCGCACGGCGATCCACTCCGCCGCCGCCCGCGCCGAGCGTGTGCTCACCGACATCAAGGCGACATCCGAGGTACGAACCCATATTAGGCCGCTCATGCTTCCTGACTCCTTCCCAGCCCTCTCCTGCTCCAGCTCTGCTCGGTCGGGTGGTCCGAATCTGACGAACTTTGCTTCGAATTCGCTCGTGACGCGTGCAGATGCAGACGGATCCGGCGGGAACAGGGCGCCTTCCCCAGGACCTCGATGGATCGGCAGGCCGACGCCGAAGCAGGCACCCCCGCCACGGGGCAGGCGCCGGACGTGAAGCCTCCGCTTGATGAGGTACATGATCCTGTCATTGCCGTCAAATCGGCCGCCGCTTCGTGTGTGAGGATTGAGGAACCGTTCAGGCCGATGCTCGAGTAGTCGTGCAGTGCTGAGGTGTGCTGTAGTGGTGAATCCGTGACACGCGAGGGGTGTTCAGTTCATCAGATTAGGGTGGTGCTTTGTGAATTGGGTTAGCATGTGCTGGGACTTGGAAGTTGTCCCTCGAAACAGTATTTCACCCGGCTTTATGGATAATAAATGAACACGGCCAAACGGCCAAACCGATACAAAGTAAAGTGAACCCTCTTAAAAAGCAGATCAAAGATAAAAGGAAAGTATGCGCATGTCCTCAAGGAGCCCCCTAGAGTAGCAACCAGAGGTGACACAATGCCTCCTTGTGAAATCACCGGACATCGTTGCATGGTACACACCAAGCTGTCGCCGGAGAGGACCGCCTGCCGTCTCGCTCCGAGCCGTGGAGCCCTGATCCTGCCTGCAAACAACGAGGACCAGACTCCGAGAGCGGTGACAACAAACAACTTGGAAGTTGTCATTAGAGGCTGTGAAATATTTTTAACTGTGCGATGTGCATGTGCGTGACCATTCTGGTGGCAGAGCGTACCAAAGCAGAGCTGTGAGGTTTTCGTTTTGACAACCATGGTGGCGGAAAAGATCAGACCTTTCAGCGAGTAGCAGCTAAACTTGATCACTTGTTCGGTAGGCCTCTGTGAGTGCTCCATGGTATCTATTTGGTTATCCATGTATCCAAGGTTTTTGAGTCGTGACTCAAAAGTGAGTCGCAGGGTCGCTGTATATTCGCCCCAAGTCGCCTGATTAGTCGCGAGTCGTCCTAATTTTGAGAAAACGACTCGGCGACTATACAGCGACTCAAAAACCATGCTTGCATCGAGGCTTTTGGCGATCCTTTTATTTTTAGGTGTTTTGCGATGGGTAGCCTTGGTGTTTGTCATGCTTGGAATGGAAGTGCCAGCACCTGGTGTTTAACTTCATACATACTTGTTATTTTGCTTTTTCTGCATTTTCTACTTCTAATAGAATGCGAAGAACTCGTGCCAGTGCCACGCATTTGAAAAATGGAGTTAAGCTTGGCTTGTTTTGCCCAGTTGTGTGGAATTGTGAAGTGAACTCGACTACGACTAAGAACATGAGCAGTGTCTGATGAATATTTATGCTTCTATAATTAACACCGGCTCTTTAATCCACTTAAAAGGCCTCTTTGTTCAAGGCTTACCTCACCATTTCGTGATCTTTCTCATTATAAATGGAAATTAGATGTTGAAATAGCTGCGTCTGCCATTGTCACATAAGCTGCAAAACATTTATTGCTTCCAGGTCCTTGAAGTAATCCCCTCAGCAGATGTGGATGGCTTGAACATAGAACCCGGATCAACTTCATCTAACCTGACCTTTCCTCCAGCTTCAATAGTTAAACAGTTGATCACAGCAATTGAGTAAGTTTATAATCCATCTGCCCACCTTATTTCTTGAGAGTTATGTAGGAAAAGATGCATGTTAGATTTCCCAAGAGCTTTCTACTTGTGTGAATTGGGTTTTTTATATTACTTGAGCATTAAAAGTTTTTTTATATTCTCTAGAAATGGAAAAAATTCAACTCAATGAATGATATGAAGTTTAATGGTGACCAATATCTGAAAGAGAAGGGGGGCTTGAGCTTATCCGTTGTTAAGTCACTTGTTCGCCGTGAAAAGGAGGACAGATCTAGTTCTGATTTTTATGGTGACGACGAAACAAAATCCTTGATGTACTCGCTGTTCAAATTCGGTATGTTTCCACGATGTGCTGAGTTTTTTTCCTTTTGTTATTTTGAAAATTCAAGTTTTACATTATAATACATAATTATCTTTTCAGAGGAAGATTTTCCCCATAATGAAAGTCGATGTAGCCCAGAGTTACTTCATTCGACATCTTTGTCCAGGGATATCCATGGTGCACCGCCTGGAAGCTTTGTTCATCACTTAGGAGAGATTATTGGCAGCATTAGTTCTGTGCACAAGATGGCATTCTTTTGGCAATCCGTGGTTGTCGAGGTTAGTCTATTGCTGATATGTGCCCTATTATTCCGATATACTGACTTGATATTCACGTATTGGTAATACAAAATTATTATGAGGCATAAGGTTATTGGCATTACATGTAAACAGAAGGAATTTGGTTTAAAAGTGAACAAGACAATGAAGACTCAAAAGTTATTAGAGCGTATGATAAAATTAAATATAAGAACCACATTTAATTGTTTTGTTATACATGCAGTTGAAGACACTATGGTCTGATGGGAAACCGGTGCCTCGTATGTCACTGGATGCTGCTCCAGACTTGAATTGCTGTTTACTATATCAGGAGTTACAAGTCATAAATTGCTGCATTGCCAGGAAGAAACGAAGAAAATCAGCTAAGGAGTCACTTGAATCCTTGCTAAAACGGGAGAGTAGTCAAAGTACCGATAACTCAAATCCTAGGTATTCAAATGGTGTGTCTCGTGATAGTGGGATCTATGCAAGAATTAGCAGTGGTGATTACATTCTTCGACTTGGTGCTGACTGTGCATCTGAGAACTTAACTCTGTTAGAAACCGGTGAGCCTGTATATTCTCCGACTCTGCAGGTAAGCTGATGTGCTGTTAGTTCATCTTTTATTATGCTCTCTTTCAATATTCTAAACACTTATACAATATATATGTTCAGGAAGGCCCCATAATGACAGCAGAGCTCATAAAAGAAACAGAGGAACTTGTCTTACGGACAGGAAGGTATGTCAACCTTTTTTACCTACTACCATACCGATAGCATGTAACTAGTTAAATCTAAGCAAATAATTTAATACTGATATAAGTTTTCATAACACTCTTAATTGTGATAAATTATTGCCTCCTACTGATACCAATATGTTCCTCACTGGGAGATGCAATAAAGTTCTGTATCACCATTTATGTTGCTAAGGTTTCTCGTTAACTTTTTGAGCAATAGACTAATAATTGTAACACTGCTTGTATATGTTTTCAGTGTTGGTGCTGGCTGTTCTCAGCTTTTATCAGATATGCAGGCGTTCAAGGCAAGATTAAATCTGCTCTTATCACTTGCTGCAAGGATGTTAGATTGAGCTTCCTAAATAAGATTTTTCTTATAACAGGCTGCAAACCCGGGATGTGTCTTGGAAGATTTCATTAGATGGCACTCTCCACCTGATTGGTCTGAAGATTGTGCAGCAAGCAGTGCGACAGTAGGAGAGGGCTCATCTAGACGTGGTCGGCTAAGTGACAGAATGCAAACAAAGGGTAAAAAAATTCTCACTCCCTCCTTTATGCATACTCGCTCATTTGCCATCTGTAAACTAAAGCCCACTTACATTTTGATGTATTAGCTTAACTAGAGGGAAATTTGTGGAAGGAATTGTGGGGGGCAGCAAAACCTATACCTGCTGTTGAACAAACTCCAATATATGATGAAGATTTAGCTGTGTAAGTACAACAAATTGTGACGATTTTCTCCGCTAGATCTTAAATCACTCCAAAATTGTTATGGATTAATCTAATGTTGCAGGGAGAGCATATTTGATGCCTTGGAAGTTATTGAACCAGTAAAACTATTTCAACAGCTCCTCTCAGTAATTGTAAGTTGAACGCTCGCATTTTTATCTCAGTGATTTTTTTCTTGTAGTTCCATCTAATTATCTCAAGGCAAATGTTGATGCTTTGTACATGTTGCTTGTCTATCAGCTTTCTGCATGCTTCGTAGCAGCTGAATCAGTACTACCAGCAGACAGCAATCTTTCAAAATTATTCTACGACTGCCAAGAATACATTATTAGCATTTACCAAGATGACATGTCAAAAGAACAGTATGATGAGATCTGCAAGGTACCTTGCTATTTTTTATTAATCTGGCATTATGTTATGGCATGGTATTAACATTGAAACCTTGCCAGGTTTTTGAGACGATGGAAGCCATAGTAACCCACCCTGAAGACGCTCTTCAGATCATGCAGCAACCTGACGAACGGTCTGCCGAAAATAAAAACCGCTTCAATCTCAAGCTGAACTTTATTGGCAAGGATCGCCAATCTCTGTGGAAGCGTACACCAAAGGATGAGAAAAAGACATCGCCGAAGGACGAGAAAAAATCACCAGAAGAAAAGAACGGAGGATTTTTCTCAAACCTTCGCGACAAGAAAGCTTCCATATTTTCAAAAAAGAACACAAAAAGCGGTGTCGTCGCCACCCCTTCATCAGCGTTGGGGGTACTGGATGAAACAGAATGGACGATTTTGTAGTTTTGATTCCAGGATGTTTCCTTATGTACAACTTGTAGAGAAGGTACCCCAATATTTTGGGAGTAACCTTAAGCTGTAAATACTCGCCCAATTCATTGAACACTGTGCAATAAACTTGAAAAGATAAATATTTCATTTGCAGAATAAGCGCCTAGGCTCCATCAGTTTTGTCTTTATAATGTTAATCGTCATGTTGTAACATGGATTAGCTGTAGTTTTTGTTTTTGTTCCAGTCGATGTCACATTTCTTCTAGAACTGATTCACAAATCTTAGCATACACAGATCACAAGCGTTGACAGTTGTCAATTATTTTCTTTTAGACGATCATGTGTGAACTAGGTTGAACTTCCTCTTGCTCCCTCTTCCTATGCCAAAGACGCTTTCTTTGAACGAATACTTCCTAATATTCACCATGGCCTCGCTGTCCTTAATGGAAAACGATTTCCACTGCCATAGTGGCAAGGTATTGGGAAATGTGCAGAAATTTTTGCATCAATGGTGCTACATTCAGCAACCATTTTCTGAAGTCCAAATTCATATACTATGTATAGTCCATGAAAGTTTCTGTTGCAGCACTTTGGATCAAGGGATTGTACCAAAGAAATTTCATATACAGGGAGTTTTCAACTTTTTTATGAGGAAATTAAACATAAACTCTAACCTCATCTTTTATTTGAAGTTCCAATTCATCTAACTTTGATCTGTAAAAGACAAATTTTAGGAAATAGTTGTTCTATTAGCATATCATTTACATATAATAGAGTAATATCACTATAGCTGGGAGGGTGGTTGTACCCGAGCCCACCAGAGTTCAAACCCAGGTTGTTTGTCATTAAAAGCTGAATATTCATTAGTGGGAGGCGATGTTCCCGTCGATAGCGAGGAGCCTATAGTGACTTTGACAATTTCAAGATCTGATCCGCCAGCTCAATCTTTCGGAGGTGCTCATAGGATAGGGTGGGCGTGTGTGCGTTCATAGGGGTGAGTATATGCGTGTGTATGTGAACGACTAGGGATGAAACTGAGCGGATACGGACGGAACTGAGTGGTGCCACATTTGTTTTCATATTTTTTTACGAAAGCGGAAACGAATACAGAAACCGCGGAAACAAATATTGTCGGAAACAGATATGGACCGAATACGGTGCGGACACGGAACAAAAAGCGGATGTTTGCCGGAACCAAGAGACCCCTTGAATAATGCAGGAAAACTCAATCAAACCAACAAACTTGTCAAGTTTCTAAGGTGAAATAAAATATAACGAGATGTCATGATTATATAATATAGTGTGCATAAGTTATCAACTTTGGCAACATTAAACAATACATACTATCGTCTCTAACGCTAGTGCAACACTGAAATGTCGAACTGGGAACGACTCGAGAAGGAGATGATATGCGAGTACATATGGCCTAAACATGATCGCTTCAGATCCTTTTATAATTTATTCATATATTGGATTGTGCCTAAATGTTTCCACTGGAATTAGTGGCCCTCCTAGATTTGGAAAGCACCGCGTAGCAAAAACGGAAAGTTCCGTATTACCGGAAACGGAAAGTTCCGTTTCCGTGGTCGTTCCGCCGGAATATGCTGTTCCGTTTTCGTTTCCGTTTCCGCATAAATGTTTCAGTTTCCGTTTCCGTTCCGCAAAATTATGATCCGTTTTCATATTTTCATTCCGTTTCCGTTTTTCCGCGGAAAAGTCGGAAAGATTCCGTTCCGTTTTCATCCCTATGAGCGACTTCGTCTATACTGTGTTTCACAAAAAAAGTAATATCACTATTTCATGTTCAGAAGTCTACCGATCTTATTTTCTATAAAAGTATATAAACAAAGTAGTTGTTGGTCAAAACTCTTATAGTAACCAATCAACAAATGCCCTACATGAAGGAAACGGTGGGAGCTAAATCTCGAAGTTGTTGCGCTGCTCATGTGCAACATCCAAAGGTTTGTTCTCAGCAACTCTAATGGTTTCGTTCGTGCAAGAGTCCATACCGACTTGACATTTAAATTATGGATAAGGATCCTCTAACATACTGCCGTGTTGTCGCTGACATGTGGACCCGGGGGACTCACATGTCAGTGACCATATGTTTTTAGGATGCCGTACGTCAGGGAGATATGTCCTTAAATTATGCATCATTACTACAAAAAGTCACATTTGCTACCGAGCACTGGTGCTCCCTCCATTTTAAAAAAAATGAAAAATAGTATTTAAAAATTTCAAACAAATCTGAAAAAAATCAGGCATGTTCTCAATGATGTATAGTACAAGCGTGCAAAATTACAGTACTAAATATTTTGTATTATGTGCTGCACAAAAATAACAAAATATGGAAATTTGAAACAACTATACTCAGATCTGAAAATTTCTCATTTTTGTGTAGCTCCGAATACAAAGCATTTCACACTGTGATTTTGCAAGCATGTAGAATATATGATTGAGAACGTGCACGATTTTTTTCAGATTTTTTTGAAACTTTTAAATATTTATTCTGAATTTTTTCAAACAGAGGGAGCACTGGTGCTTGGGAGCAAGAGATCATTACTATTCCTAACTTTTCAAAATGTTGTATTCCAGAGAGGCCCATGAATCCAAATGACTTACTAATATTTGTTGACGAAAAACAAACTAAGGATTAAATGAACTTAGTTAACTAGCCAAAATCGTTATACTCTATAGACCTCTAATGCCGTCACCAAAACTGAAATTGATCGTTGCCATTTATAACCTACAAAATTCTACTTTTGTTTGCGACCTTCGCCAATCTGACAATTTCATTCCAGCATCATTCATTGTTACAACGGGGTTGATGGCAATCAAAGATAATTCAACTCGTTTGTTGTGATACACCAATCTGAAGTGTCCTTCCAACACTGCTTATTGTTACCATGGGCTCGGTCTCAATAAAGGGTATATGGTCACAATGCGGAAAGTGTTATTTGGTCCGAGCTCAAGTGCTCCCTCCATTTATTTATTTTTGAAAATTTAATTTTTGAGTATCAAAAAATTTCTGAAAAAAATCACGGGTGTAGCCAATGGTGTATCATATAAATGTGCAAAATTTCAGTTTGAAATACTTTATATACTGGGCTATACAAAAATAACAAAATCTGGTAAAACATAGAGATTTAAAAATAGGCATATTTAGATCCATAATTTGTCATTTTTGTATAGCTCAAAATACAAAGTATTTGGAGTTGAAATTTTACACGTTCATGGAATATACTATTGGCTACACCTGGACATTTTTTCAGAATTTTTATAATCTCATAAATATGATTTTCGAATTTTTTAAATTGGAGGTTCATTGGTGCCCGGGAGCAAAAAAAAGTCTGTACTGGTCACAATGCCAATGAAATCTTTGAAAACACTGAGATGGACTGCCATTTGCCTTCTACTTTGTCGCTGAAAACTCTATTTGGATCGCTGCGGGCGTCAAGCACTTCGCTCAGGTGATGCCTTCCTGGGAGGTTCCTTGGATGGTGCTGGTGTTTTGGTTTTCATGTGATCTCCTTGTTTTCTTTTGGCCTACACCGTTTGTTCTCACTCCTTAATCAATGCAGAGCTCCTGTCCTGTTAATTTTTTTTTTTGCCATTTCATATACTCGTATGAAGTTGCGATGAATTAAACCACGCGGTCTAACTAAAGTTGAACGGCCCAACCCATGCGATCGAGCTGGCTAGATAATATTTCTTAAAAACGCGACAACTGTTTGTCGGCGATGCTTATACTGTTTTAGCACTTTTGACAAACGGTTTTTCTGAACTCCCAATTTCTTTTTTTTTTTTGAGGAAGGATCCGATCCATTTATACAAGATACTCAGTACAAATTACAAGGAAGTCCAACAAAGACAAGAAAATTACAAAAAGATCCTGAAATTTGCACGAAGCACCCTGAGCAACTTGAAGGAAACACAATCGGATCCAAGAGCCGGCTCCCAAGAACCTAGAGCACGCCGTCGTCGCCGTACCTCAAACCGCCGGAGAAGAAGCGCCGCCACATGTCGTGATGGCCGCAAAAGCCGTCCGCCGCCTCGCAACGGAACCTAGACGCGTTGAACGCGCACGGCCACAGCGCCCACACCCCAGCACCGCCGAACCTCCAGCCGATGAGGCGTCATCCAGGCCAGCCACCACCACCTGCACCCATCCGCCACCGGCCACTGCTCCCCTCGCCACCAAGGCCGGCCAGAGCAGACACACCGAGAAAGAAGACCATCTACATCCAAAGCACCAAAACCGGAGCACCTCCCACCACCAGCTCCTCCCCTCGCCGCCACGGCCGGCCAGAGAAGCAGAGGAAAAGAAGCTCACCGGAGAACACAAACCCCAGTTCCTCACAGCAGAGCTGTGACGAAGAGAGGAACAGGGTACAGAAGCTCCACGCGAGGCCCGCCATCTCCGCAGCGACGAGCACAGAAGGCCTCCGGCCGCAGCACGGAAGCAGAACCAAGCCGCTCTCACCTCGGCGCCGCCGGAAACCGCACCGAGGGAAGGAGAGAGCCGCACCTTATTTACCGTACGCGGTCGCCGAGCCTTCCTCTCGCCGCCGCCGGGACCTAAACTACCCCTATCTACACCCAGAAGACGAGGAACCAGATCCCCACCTCACCCCGCCGCCGGAGCGACGGGAGAGGCAGAGATCCAGCCTCGCTCCGGCGAGGAGACGGGAAACTCGGGTTCGCCCTTTTTCGCCGCTCTCTACTGTAGAGAAGGAGAGGGGAACGGGCGAGCAGATCTCTCCGACCACAACTTTCTGAACTCCCAATTTCATTGACATAAATTGGTATAAAGGTTCAAAAAAATGGCGGATGGTATTTAAATGCAATTGAAAGTTTCTTATTGTAGAAACTACATGATGTACCTAACTTACAATGATCGGAAATGTCCTCTAGGAGATAGAGGATGGGTGGAAAGTGTCACTAGGACTGTCCCAAGGCCATCCACATATTAGGATATCTCATACTCCCTCCGTTCATAAAAGATGTCTCAATCTAGCTCAAATTCGTACGTATGTAGACATGATTTAGTGTGTACATACATGTAAATTTGGGCTAGGTTGAGACATACTTTTGTGGACGGAGGGAGTATGTATTATATCCGCTTGATGGTGTGCTTTATTTTTTCTTGTTAGATGCCATCGATTGAAAACTGAAGGAAGGGAATCAAACTGTCACGTGCAATTGAATGGGAGGCGGTGTTTTGGTTTGTGGGACTAGATATTCCTATTATGAAAAAAATAATTTTCAAAAATAAAATGTAAAAAAGAACATACATCCCAACATTTATGTTCACGCACATAGTTTAACGAGAAAAAATAATTTATGTGGCTTATGTAAAAAGATAAATTTTGGTGCTACAAAATGACTTATTACCCGACATTTGTTTTTGTCTTTTTGACACAGGCCATAAGAAAATGTCTTTTTTCATGTGAATTTCACTTTGGCACCCGGTATTTGAAAACATATTTTATAATATCATTTTTTTATAAAAATCACGAATACATCTTCACATTCTATGTGTTTACAAAGTCATTTCACTGAAAACCCATATTTTTTTTGTGTCGTGTGTAAACACACACAAAAAGTCACGTGAAAAGCATTATTTTAGCACCAAATTTTGTCTCATTTTACACAAGACACAAAAATGTTGGTTTTTCGTGAAATAACTTTGTAATCACATAGCATGTTAAAATCCATGTGCGAACACTAAATAAAGGGTGATATGCATCCGGGAGTCAAAACACCACTCCCCTTTTTCATGAAATGTGTGTGCGAGCATAGAATGTTGGGATGTATACCTGAACTGTTTTTTTGTAAACGACATTTCAAAAAGCGATTTTGTATAGTGGGAGCATATGCTTCTACGACTCAAAATGGATCTTCGAATTGAATGCTCTTTTCATCGAGATGGAAGCAACTGTCTAATCGGCCACTCTTAAACGAACGTGCCAACTTACATGCACATGTGCAAGTATGGGAGAAAACGGGATGCGCTACACACTTGCTGTTCATGCTTATCCTCTGACAGCTAGAGCTAGTAGTCTTTTTTTTGAACACGAGCTAGTAGTCTTTGACTTCCCACTCGAAGTCTACTCCCATCTCCTCAACTACTCGCGACGCGGCAGCTCTTGAATGCACCGTTCCCACTCCAAGTCTACTCCCATCTCCTCAACTACTCGCGACGCGGCAGCTCTTGATTGCACCGTTCGCGCCATCCGCCAACCAACTGCATGCGAGCTAGCATGCCATTGCCGGCCACAAGAAACCACGACCACTTTGCCCTGCGTTCCGTAATCTCTACAGTATACATCATGCACCGACGCGCGTATGATTATCCTACGATCGATCTCTCCGGTTCCTATAAATACCAACGTCGAGCCTTGCTGCGAGAACCATCCCAACGACAGTGAGTAGCGGCGTGCGCAGTTTAGCTAGCTGGGCGAGCGACCATGGCTACCACTACGAGGTGCACCGTCTTGCTCCTCCTCCTGCTGGGCATTGCGGCGCAGCTGAGCTCCGTGGCTCTCGCCGGATTCGGCCGTGGCCCGTTCGGTCGTGATCGTGGGCCTCGTGGCTGTCGCTACGGTCGCTGCCACGGCCGCGGCTTTGGTGGAGGCGGTGGTTTTGGTGGTGGCGGAGGAGGCGGCTTGGGTGGTGGAGGTGGTCTTGGTGGGGGACAGGGTGGTGGCTTTGGAGCTGGAGGTGGGGCGGGCGGAGGTGCCGGTGGTGGAGTTGGAGGAGGAGGAGGATTCGGTGGAGGAGGTGGTGCCGGAGGAGGTCCTGGAGGTGGCCATGGCGGTGGCGCAGGAGCTGGAGCTGGTGGTGGCTTCGGCGGTGGTGCGGGAGCTGGAGGTGGATCCGGTGGTGGGCTCGGAGGTGGAGGTGGCTTTGGAGGAGGAGGTGGGCTAGGTGGTGGCACTGGACATGGTGGCGGCTTTGGAGCTGGCGGTGGTGCAGGTGGTGGTGCGGGCGGTGGAGCTGGTGGTGGGGGCGGATTTGGTGGCGGCGGAGGTATCGGAGGTGGGCATGGCTCTGGCGGTGGCTTCGGTGGTGGAGCAGGAGCAGGTGGTGGTGCGGGCGGTGGAGCTGGTGGCGGAGGAGGATTTGGAGGCGGCGGCGGTGCCGGTGGAGGTATCGGAGGTGGGCATGGCGCTGGAGGAGGCTTCGGTGGTGGGGCAGGAGCAGGTGGTGGTGCGGGCGGTGGAGCTGGTGGCGGAGGAGGATTTGGTGGCGGCGGCGGTGCCGGTGGAGGTGGCGGGCTTGGAGGTGGTAAAGGTGGAGGTTTTGGAGGAGGTGCCGGGGCAGGTGGTGGAGCCGGTGGTGGCGTTGGCGGAGGTGGTGGATTTGGTGCTGGCGGAGGCGGAGGTCTGGGCGGGGGTCACGGCGGTGGGCTTGGCGGAGGCGTAGGTGCCGGTGGTGGTGCCGGGGGAGGTGTTGGTGGCGGAGGCGGCTTTGGTGGCGGTGGCGGTGCAGGTGTTGGTGGCGGGCATGGCGGTGGTTTTGGTGCTGGCGCTGGTGGTGGCGTCGGAGGAGGTGCTGGCGGCGGTGGCGGCTTCGGTGGAGGTGCTGGCGGCGGTCGCGTTTGAACCTTTGAGGAGCTTCATGATACAAAAACGAAGACTTAATTCTTGTATTTTAACACAGTGCTCGATTCTTGTATGAAATAAAAACAATATATGAGAGCTAAACTTTTTTCTTTTTCCATATCTAAAAAGACTGGTGTTGTTTCTTTCCCGCCAAATTTGTGTTCTCGTGGGTGTGCCTAGCATGCAAGAGATGAAATTAGTAATTTCTCCTAAAAGTCAAGTTTGATGTCTAATGTTGCTCAAGAACGACCTTGCAAATAATCCTCCACTTCAATTCAAATGGAAAATTTAAATAGAATCTCAGTCATTTCGAACCAGTCACCTTTCCAAAGGTCCGGTTTGAACGCCCAATAGATCATCCATGACGCTCAAAACGGTACTATGAGCATTATATCTGGATTATCCTGCTTAATTTGTTCTTCATATTCAAAGGATTAGAATTAGGACTAAATATTTTAGGAGTTCTCTGATATTTGTTAAATCCTTGTCACATTTGTTAGCATTTGAATTCCATGCCACTCTCTCTCAATACAGAATTAATCAAAATTTACCAAACTTTGATGAAATAATCTTAGGTTGAAATTGGAGAAAATGGAACCTATTGGTATCACTTAGTAGAAAGGAGCAAACACCCTCATTAGTGTGTACATAGAGAGTAAGAATATTTTTGGATCAGTCAGTAAGAGAATACGAGCACAGTTAACTATTTGGATTTAAAGTGAGTTCAACAATTGTTTAAATTTCAATTGTGACTTTGTCAATTAAGAAAAAACAAGTGATATACCGTAAATACAATTTAATATCCTAATTTGGCATCTTAAAAGAAAGCGAGTGGCCAATACTATGTTCAGTATAACTTAGAAGTCATTCTGCAATGAGTGATAATTATCTAGATCGAAAATGCACAGATAAGAAGATATAGGTATGGCTGATCTTGCATAATTTTAACGAAATATATAATGATGAACCGGAAATGAAATATGGACATAGACAGATTTGGATAGAAATCATGGATTGCGGGATCACAATATGGATAAATAGAACACACACAAGTTCTTCGAAGCAAATATTTAGCCAATCATTCCTGGAAATAAAAGCCATACATAATGTGCATTCAAGGAATAATCATCACTACAAGATCAATACAAGTGGAAGTTTGACCTTTGGATTTTGTTTTGGAGAAATTTTGAAGTTCTTCATCGAACAACTAAATCTTGTAAGCTTTGTTGTACGGTATATTTCCTATACCTATGGTGGTTCGTAAACTCTAAGAAATTCATTGTACTTCACGCTTTCTCACAAACGGATTAAAAATAGATTATTATTTTGAAGTTTGGATAAAACATTGCTTCGTCTGGTGTCTACAATACATATGACTCATATAGTACTAATTTGATTTTTACCAGACCAGAAAAAAATTATGTTGAAAAGAAAAATGTATAGATCCAATGTCACATTTCGTAAAAAAAAATACGATATATGTATAGGATGCACTCAGCATGTTCATGTGGACCCGACATATGCTTACCATTATTTATCTATAGTTTGTTTGACTTTGTTTATCAAGGTGAAACATTGCTGATAGAGTTGTAGTTATAATATTTTTTAGAATTCCATCTTTTACCCTTTAATTGTGCATTTGTGAGACTAATGACCCAATCTAGTGAAGATGACTGAGTCTCGAAAACAAATATAAAATGCGCCTAACAATTAGACACTTTTTTAACGATGCATATTCATTGGGCAAGGTGTGGTGTGATGATTGAGAGCCTCGAAAACATGAGGACAACAACGAGGAATGGAATAGATGGTGAAAACAAGGTTAGACATATTATCTTGGATGATGCCCTCTTATACTTGCATATTTTGTTGCACCACCCTCGACCTAACTAGCGATTTTATCTACTGAAACGTGCAAAATGATAAAATGGGGTAAAAACTGTGTTCAATATTTCTTAGATTGGATATTTTGGTGGAATATTCATTATTATGAGGTAATATGGCCAAAATGCACAATTATTAGATAAGAAGTGGGATTCACTTTAAAATTAAAAACCAATGTATTTCAATGAATTTTAGAAAATGCCAGTCTCCTACTTCGCATAACTGATTGCGTGGATCACACGCTCGTTGGGAGACCCCAAGAGGAAGGTATGATGCAGTGTAGCAGCAGTTTTCCCTCAGTATGAAACCAAGGTTTAATCGAACCAGTAGGAGCAAGAAATCACTTCTGAAGATTGTTGGTGGCGGAATATGGCACGGCGCAATACCAGGGAATCCGGCACCGACGTGGAATCTGCACACAACACAATCAAACTGCTTTGCCCCAACGAAACAGTGAGGTTGTCAATCTCACGGCTTGCTGAAAACAAAGAATTAAACTATGGTGTGGAAAACAGTAGTAAATTGCAGAGAATGAAAAGGAACAATGTTTGCAGTTGGTTGTATTATCAGTGTAAAAGAATGGACCGGGGTCCACAGTTCACTAGTGGTGTCTCTTTTATACGTCCAAAACGTATCTACTTTCCCGAACACTTTTGCTATTGTTTTACCTCTAACTTGTGTGTTTTGAATACAACTAATGCGGACTAACGCTGTTTTCAGCAGAATTGCCCTGGTGTCTTGTTTTTGTGCAGAAAGTCAACTTTCGGGAAAAACACCAGAAAAGATCGCAAACCTCCTATTTTACCAGAAGACTCACGGAGCCAGAAGGGGAGGCGGAGATGGGCCACGAGTGGCCCAAACCACATGGTGGCGCGGCCAAGGGGCCTGCCGCGCCAGCCTATGAGGAGGGCGCCTCGGGCACCTCCCCGAGTCCCCCTTTCGACTACTTAACCCTTCTGACCTAAAAACGTCGGGGGGTCGTCCACTTCATCCAGAAACATCACCGTACGCCGCCACCATCGCGAAACCTATTTCGGGGACCAGAAACTCCGTTCTGGCACTCCGCCGGGACGGGGAATTGGAGGAGATCATCGCCATCATCATCACCGACGCTTCTCCATCGACCATCCATGTTTCCCCCATCCATGTGTGAGTAATTCCCTGCTGTAGGCTGAGGGGGATGGTAGGGATTGGATGAGATTGTTCATGTAATAAGCTATAAGATCATTAGGGCATGGTGCCCAGTATCCGTTGTTAGTACTTATTGATGTTGTTGCAACTTGTTGAGCTTAATGCTTGTCACTAGGGCCCGAGTGCCATGATTTCAGATCTGAACATGTTATTGTTTCATAATGATATGCACTGTTTATTGATCATACCTGCAAGTTGTATACACATATTGTTGTCCGGAACCCGCGGTCCCAAAGTGACAATAATTGGGACAGCCGAGGGGAATGGCTGCGATGTGAGGATCACATGTGTTCACTGCGTGTTAATGCTTTGCTCCGGTACTCTATTAAAAGGAGTACCTTAATTACCAGTAGATTCCCTTGAGGCCCGGCTGCCACCGGCTGGTAGGACAGAAGATGTTGTACAAGTTTCTCATTGCGAGCACGTACGACTATATACGGAACACATGCCTACGTTTACTTAGTACTTGGATGCTTTATCATTATTATCTGCAATGCCTATGTCTTGATTATTATATGAGCTATCTTATCCATGCAGCGCCCGTTCATCCATCCCTATGCCTACAGTGTTTTAATCCTACTGTTTACTGCAATCACTACTGCTGTCTCTATTTACTGCTGCTATTATTTCACCGCTACTACTGCTATAAAACTGTTGCTACTGATAATCTGTGTCGAGCAAGACTATTCACAGGTGCAGCTGAATTGACAACTCCGCTGTTAAGGCTCTCAAGTATTCTTTGGCTCCCCTTGTGTCGAATCAATAAATTGGGTTTTACTTCCCTCGAAGACTGTTGCGATCCCCTATACTTGTGGGTCATCAAGACTATTTTCTGGCGCCGTTGCCGGGGAGCATAGCTTTATTTGGGAGTTCACTTGTGATCTATACTGCTCGCTGAAATTTATTCATCATGGGTAAAGCTCGTGATGAGAGGGTCCATGTATTGCCCTCCACTACAAGAAAAGGTACGACACTTAGTACCTCTGCTGCTCTTGACTCACCATCTGTATTGAGTCAACTTGTTACACCACCACAATCTTCACGTGTTGGTACTACTGCTGAATCTGAAATTGCCTCTGATAATGTTGATGATGCTTCTACTGTGATTGATGAGAATATTTCATTAGGTCCACTTTTAGATGCTGCTATTGCTAAGTCTAAACAACTTGAAAATACTAGAACACCTAATGGAAGTCCTACTACTCCTGTTTATTCACCTGAGTTAAGGGATTATACTTGTGATGATGATCCTGATGAAACTTATGTGGAACTTGATGATGATTTTATTGATAAATGTAATGCTACTACTGGTGCAAGTAATATGAGAAATTTTCTTGCACAACATGCTGTTAAATACAAGTTGTCACCTGATCCTAAGTTTGCCACTTCTCCTATAAACATTAAAGATAAGGATTATGATTTTTCTCTTGATTTATCTCATATATCTATTGTTGAGAAAACTCCTTTTTGTGGCACTAAGAGTGAAAGTGCTGTAGAGCACATGAATGAGCTCTCTACTTTGAGTGGCTTATTTTCTGATGATATTAAGAAGCGTAGCTACTTTGTTGCTAAGATTTTTCCTTTCTCATTAAAAGATGATGCTAAAGCTTGGTATAACAACTTGTCTCCTGGTTCTATTACTAGTCCTACTGGTTTGCTTGATGTTTTCTTTCAGAAATATTTCCCTGCTAGTGCTAAACATGATGCTTTGCAAAGAATTTATAACTTTGACCAGGAAGATGAAGAGAAACTTCCAGAGGCATGGACAAGGTTTTGCTCTCTTATCAGAGCTCGGCCTGGACATGATTTGGAAAAGCATGATCTACTTGATATATTTTACAGTGGACTAACTATTGAATCTAGAGCATATCTGGATAGTTGTGCTAGTTGTGTTTTCAGGAAAAGAACCCCTGAAGAAGCTGAAGAATTATTGGCTAAAATCAGCCAGAATTATGATGATTGGACTCTACCTGCGCCGACCCCCACACCTACACCGACACCAATATCAAAGAAGAGGGGAGGTATGATTGAATTGAATGATGAAACAATGAGGGAGCCAAGAAGACTCTCATTGAGAAGGGTATTAAATCTGAAGATGTGAAGAACCTTCCACCTATTGAAGATTTGTGTAAGCCAATTCCTCATCCATCCATAATTGAGGTTCACTCTCTCCACAGGTTCGATGAAGGAGATATTCCCTACTCTAAACCACCTGATCAATGCTTAGATGAATTTGATAATTATGTTATTAAGCAAGATAATTTTAATATGAGAGTAGAGAATCATTTGCATGAAAATTCTCTAGCTATTAGTAAGTTGCATGATATTGTGGAGAGAACCTCCAATGATGTTAAGATGCTTATTAAACATTTCCATATGGTTCAAACTCAAATTGATCAACTCACTAAAGTGCAACAAGACATGTTAGCCAATGCTTCTAAGGAAAAATTAAAACCTGTCTATGTTAGCACTAGAAGTGGAGCTCATACTCAGGATCCTTTATATCCTGAGGGACATCCTAAAAGAATTGAACAAGATTCTCAACTAGCTGAAAATCCAGTTTCTCCTTCTAAGAAAAAGAAGAAGAAACATAAAAATGTTGTAGAATCCTCTGAAACTGTTAATGATCCTAATAGTATATCTATCTCTGATGCTGAAACTGAAAGTGGTAATGAACTTGATAGTGATAAGGATAAAAATGATGCTCTTGATAAAGAAGTTAGTGAAAAGGAACCTGAAAAGCATACTAAAAACACAAAGTACACTAAGGAAGATTTCATTGCTAAGAAACATGGTAATGAAAGGGAACCTTGGGTTCAAAAGCAAATGCCTTTTCCAACTAAGAAACTAAAATCAAAGGAAGAAGAACATTATAATAAATTTTGTGAATGGATGAAACCCTTGTTTTGCAAATTCCTTTGACTGATGCTATTAAATTGCCTCCTTACTCAAAGTATATGAAAGATATTGTTTCTAACAAAAGGAAAATTCCTAATGAGGAAATTTCTACTATGCTTGCTAATTATTCTTTCAATGGCAAGGTTCCTAAGAAGCTTGGAGATCCAGGTATACCAACCATCCCTTGCTCCATCAAGAATAATTATGTTAGAACTGCTTTATGTGATTTGGGAGCAGGAGTTAGTGTTATGCCTTTTTCTCTTTATAAGAGACTCTATCTTGATAAATTGATACCTACTGATATATCTTTGCAAATGGCTGATAAATCTACTGCTGTTCCTGTTGGCATTTGTGAGGATGTCCCTGTTCAAGTAGCTAACAATTGTTTAATTTTGACTGATTTTGTTGTTCTTGAAATGCCTGAAGATGATAATATGTCTATTATTCTTGGAAGACCTTTTCTAAATACTGCAGGTGCTGTTATTGATTGCAATAAAGGAAAAGTAACTTTCAATGTTAATGATAAAGAACATACTGTTTATTTCCCCAAGAAAGTTGACAAGATTTATGGAGTCAATACTATCTCCAATTTTAAAACTATCAAAGTGGGAAGTATTGATTGCCCTATATATGATCATCAAGAAGGATATCAAAACATTATGATTGGATCCATATCAATACAATACAAGGTAACATGAGTGTTTCATGATGTTTAAATCATTTGTGTCATGTAAATTTATTTGGTGCCAAGACTTGATCAACCTTGCTATCAAATGTATTTGCATACATAAAAGAGCTAAACACATTTCTTTCTTCAACTTTGTTTTACCTACTGTTGTGTTACTGAACTTGCAAAGTTTTAGTTGAAACTGGTCTTTATAAAATTCTATTTCTGCTCTAAGTTTATTATTTAAATATCCAGAAAATGTGCAAAATGAAAGTTTTCAAAAATTTCTGAAAATTATACCATAAATATTAGTTTTTAAAGAGGAATGTGGGAGTGCCTGGAGCTGACCAGGGGGACCCACCATGCCACCACACCACCCCACCGCGCGGCAGGGGTGTGGCCGCGCCGTGGCATGGTGTGGGCCCCACCTGGCCCTCCACTCACCCATCTTCCTCTCATTTCTTTCTCTCTCCGACCAAACACACCACCATTGCTCAAACCCGTGTTCTTGCTGCTCTTGCTCGAGATTTTTCGATCTCCTTGCTCAGCCCATCTTTGTTGCTGAAATTTGGACCATTTGCTCTCCGGTATGTGACTCCTCCATTATCCAAGTAGAATTTTGTTTAGTAAGTATACCTTGAGTATTTTGCTGCTGTAGGTGACTTGTTAAGTGAGTATGCATGCTTGTTCTATGTTGATATAATCAGTTTTGATGCATGTTTAGTCCTCTAGCAAGTTCATATAGTAGTTCCCCTCATTTGTATGTCTCAAAATCAATTTTTATAATGTTTGTTAAAAAATTTCAGAAAAGGAAAATGCATAACCACACCTTTGGGAGGTGTTTGAAAGGGATTCTCAGAGAGCAAGGAGGCCTTTGAGGGCATCTACTCGAGTTAGGCGTTCCTATGATGAGGATGTCATTGCACCGAACATTGGAGATGGAGGGGATGACCAAATCCCAAATGCTTCATCCTTTCCATGCATGGAGTTTTTGCGTAATGCAGGGTTGCTTGATGACTTCATGTTCCTATCCAGAGAGTTGGCCTAACCACTTATATGCAGGATGAGGCGACCAACATTATTGGCTCACCAAAACTTTTGTTGAGAGTTTTAAATTTGTGAATTCATCTTATGCGCCTACTGTCCAATTTAAGATTTATGACAGGCCTGTTACAATGGGCTTGGGAGACTTTTGTGCTGCCATAGATATTGCTCCTTTAGGTACAGCAAAGAAGATTGCAGGGAACACCAAAGACTTTGTGGAACTTTACCGAGGAGTGACCAACGACGATGACCGCACCGCTCAGCGCGGCAAGATAAGGAACATCCAATTCCCTGCCATTAGATATTTCGTTTATTATCTTGCTACTAGCATTCTTGGTAGGGAAAACACAGTAACATTTCTAATTATCATCTTGCTTTTCTTGCTGCTGCACTTAATGGTAACACTGCTTACAACCTTGGTGCCCTTATTGCTCGCCGTTTGGCTGCTAGTGGACCTATTTATGGAGGAATTGTTGCTTCACGAGTTATCGCATATCTAGGTCTTTCCGTTAGTCCTAATGATGAGAAGCTAACCCCTTTAGACTTGATATTCTGCTATGAAAGGCCATCAGTTTGTCACACCTAATTCTCATTTAGGAAACATTGTTTACAAAGTTTTATTTACTAACGGGGATGAATATGAAGTGCCTTTGCCCCAGGCCGATCTGTTCCCTTTACACAGGAGACCGTGGTCGTACTCCAAGGAGGCGTTGGAGGAGCAGCTTAGAGTGCGAGGCTTTCACCAGCAGCACCAGGAGGAGGAAGCACCTGATGATGGCTACACCGTCACTTACCTTGGAGCGTCATCAGCTCTTACCAGGACGAGCCTTCTCGTCATATCACGAGGCGCACTTCCTGGGCACCATGGGTTGATCTCCACTTAGGCCAAAAGCCTAAGCTTGGGGGGAGGTATATCGACATCTCACTCATTTACATATCATATCTTGTCGATACTTTGTATATCCATGTTGCAGTTTTCTTTCTTTCTTTTTAATTGTTTACCTTTTATTGCTGCATTCCAAAACACAAAAAGACCAAAAATATTTCTGTTGTTTCTCTTCATTTGTTTCTTTAAGTTTCAGTATTAGTTTGCTTAGTTTTAAAATTCGGTTTGTTATTCAAAAATCCAAAAATATTTTGCTTTATTGTTGTTTCTTTTTGCTCTTGTTTCAAAAACTCGAAAACCCAAAAATATTTGTTGTTTCTTTTTGGTTTTGTATAGTGTTTTCAGAGTTGGACAGCCATCCGTGACTCCGATGGAGCTTGGTTTTCATTCTTATCATTCGAAGCAACACAAGTGAAAAAGCAATAAGGATGATCTACAACAACTTGAGTTGGGGTGAGAGGCTGGTATGAACTCCATTTGTTTTCATTTTTGTACATATACTCATCTATGTGAGCATGCTTAGTTGGTTCATGTGAGGTATATGTCATTTAGTGGATGCTTAGTAGTTCTTGTTCTCTCATGATCGGTCCCAATTTATTAATAGTGGTAGCATGTTATGTTGATGTTTGCTTGCATTGTTCTATTCATAGAGGGTATGACATTGTGGTATCCTCCTCTGAATAATTCATTCGAATTGACTTGGCACATGCTCATGCATGCGTATGACTGAAAAACAAAAGTCAATTAAGCCTTGATGATTTATTTTGACTCAGAGTTCTTGTATCACTTTTATGTCTCAATTAATTTCATTTTGTCGCAAGCATGATTATGACGGTTATTGCTCTCTTGATTGTCGCTTCCCAGTCTATTGCTAGCCTTCACTTGTACTGAGCGGGAATGCTGCTCGTGCTTCCAAAACCATGAAAACCAAGTTATTCCAAAGTGTCCACCATAAATACCTATGCATGGCATTTGAACCATTCAAGTAAATTTTCATGTGCTACCTTTAAAACCTTCAAAGTACTTCTCAATTTGTGTCAATGTTTTATAGCTCATGAGGAAGTATGTGGTGTTTTATCTTTCAATCTTGTCATTTACTTCTGACAGACTTTCACCAATGGACTAGTGGCATATACATCCGCTTATCCAATAATTTTGCAAAAAGAGCTGGCAACGGGGTGCCCAGCCCCAATTAATTACAACTTTCATTAATAACTAGAAAAGTGGCCCGCGCACATGCGCGGGCAAGCATCTTAATATCTCTATTATTTTTATAGTTGAAAATCTGTCTATAAGGTGAATGCATATCAACCAACTTTATAGCCTGACGGGTGTGTCATGTCTTCTAGCTAGTTTCTATACTATTATTAAAAGAGCAAACTTGTCTTGTTGGAATACTTTAAATCTGGACCGTTCAATATCCGATCAAACAGTCCAGATCGTCCCAATGTTTGACAACTCAACATTGTCCGATTTTTCCCGTTTTACCCTCTCACCAAATCACATAATACTACTAAATTGCCACCGTACCGGTTCATTCTTCTATTTCTCGTTCAAAGACGGAACCGCCGCTCTGCCTCGCTCGAGCGACGACGATGAAGAACCTGCAGCGTACGGCTGGGACGCTGCTCTCCACGACCCCTCGGCACCATCAAGTGGCCCCTCCACCTTATCCCTCTCTCTCCTCCCCTTGTCTTCTTCCTCAACCACACAGCAAACACACGCGCTCGAGCCCGGACGGGAGAAGCTCCCCGTGCTCCTCTCCCCAGCCTCCCCTGCCCTTCCCTCTCCCTCCTGGTGCGCTCGAGCCACCCCACGCGTGCACGCTCCTCTCCCTCGCTCGTGTGCGCCCTGCCTCCTCCCAGCGCCTCGCTCCCTCCAGCTCGCCGTGGCCGCACCCTGGCGCCGCCTCTGCCTCGTCTGCGACGGCCGCGCCTCGGCCGGACCCGCCCCTGCTCGAGCTCGTCGTCGCCCCTGCGCCGGCTCCGCCGCCCCGCCTCCTCTTCTCCTCCTTCTCCCCCAGGCCGAGCCCGAGCCGCCCGTGCTCCTCTTCCTCTCCTCCACCTCGCCTTCCTCCCTGCGCCGCCCCTCGCCGGCGACCTCCCTGCGCTCTCCTCCGCCGCCGTTGCCAAGCATCTCTTCCGACCACGGTGGACATGGCGACGTCGCGCGCAGGTCAAGGGACATGACGGCGAACATGGCGGACACACCCCAGCAGTCCGCGTCTCCTGCTCATGGGCGCTGCTCCAGGCCTCGCGCACGGCTCTCCGCCTTCGCGAAGCTGCTGAGCTTCTTCGTCAACGCGAGGCCGCGAGGCAAGGCGGACAGACAGACGAGGTGGCCGCGAGGCGACGGCGAACGGACGCCGGTGGCACACCCGGAGGTCAGCCTTCTCCGGCAACGCCGGCAGCTCGCGCAACACCACCACCATGCCGCCCTCGGGCACGGACAGCCCCGCCCGCACGACATTGCTGGACCACCTTGCCGTTGCTGGCGGCGCGACGGCGCCCCGCCTCAGCGGACGGCGACCACCAGGCCGCCCTCGAGCACGGCGTTGGCGTTGGCGGAGCCGCAGCGGACGCGACGGCTCCTCGCCGCAGCGGACGGCGACCACCAGGCCCGCCCTCGGGCACGACAGCGTTGGCGTTCGCAGCGGCGTCCCTGGTGAGCCAACCTTCCTGCTCGACGTGCCCGGCCTCTCCAAGTCTGACATCCAGGCGTTCCATGTACAAAATGGTAACTCAACATCTTCCTGAGAATATGAACATATAAATCCTTTGGAAAGCTGCGTAACCAAACAAGATTAAGATCATGTACTACAGTCTACTCTTTCTCATATCCCTAGGAGAAATTGGACTGATGATCCCCTTCGCTGTTTCCATTCAGTTTTTTTAGGATTAAGTGGTGTCTACTATGTTTGGGGTAGTGTCCTTGGTGCTAATCGCAAACTTGGCAATATAATATGCTTCTGTGTGTTGGCCAGGTTTTATTTGGTAGATTGCTCTATTGATCTATTCTCATTCTGATGTGTTGTGCTCAAACATGTGCAGGATGTGCAAGGATGACGCGTTAGCACCCTGAGGTAGTTCGGCAAGACGTATTTCTTCAGGCTCCTGCTGATGGACAAGTAACGGAATCTGGGTTAATGGATGTAAACAATGACTTAACTAAACCAAACAATCATGGAGCACTTAATTAACTTCTTGTAGTTAACAATCCGAACTACCCACTTCGACTGAGAAACTCTGTCTGTTCATCACACTTCCTGTGTGAACAAAACAACAGGAAAAATGGAGTAGTCTTGTGCATACAAGGAAAACCCAAGTTCGTTTGAATCGACCAGGTTGAAGGTTTATTCGGCTTTCACCTCCACGGCACGGTGAACACAACGGTGTACTCCAGGTTGATATTACTCTGCGATGGTGATATCGCACCTGACACTGAAACCATCATTTTTGAGGTAGCCCGATCCCTCCAAGACCTTCCTCTGGACGAGTGCACCGCCATGTCCTTGTCTGCGGAGAATTCACATGGTGTGTCGCTAGCCATGCTGCACGACGGCACGGATTTCCCGTCGAGGCCGAGCAAGCTGATCTGGTACCGCGCTTTGGCGGAGGCTCTGTTCACGGGGGCGCGATCAAGCACGAGAAAGACGGATATCCAGCCGGCATGCTCTGAGCTATGGCCGTCCGGGTAGTACTGGATACTCTAGCCACGGCCTCCAATGACGAACATAACGGAAGTGATGCATCTGCCTTCGCCGAGGCCTTGTGTTCGGTAATAGCCTTCAATCCTGAGAACGTGTGATCCGGGCACGGCCACGGCCTGGTTGATGATGGCATTGACGAGGGAGGGGCAGCTTGCCTTGAGGTGCTGAAAGCCGTCGCTCGCCATGACCGCCTCCAGCTTGCCTGGAGTCCACCGGAGGAAGTAGATGCACGCCTCCTTGAGCACGCGGCAGCCATGCTGCTCGGCTAGAGTCAGGATGGTCGCCGCCGTGCTCGTGTCAATGTTGTCACACAGCATGTCCTCGCAGATCAACTTCAGCCTTTCGAGGCCATACCTGTCCGCCGCCACGAGCAGGTGCTGGGCCATCTCCACCGCCTATATTGAGAAGATAACTCAAGTTTTTTTTATAAGAAAACAATATTATGTCTATAAGAAAATGTCTCATGTGAAGGTTACTAAAAAATAAATTAGTTAATATAATAAAATAATCGTGCGTAAAACTGAACATAAAAAAATTGTGAAGAATGAGGAAGTGAAATAATTCTCTAAAGATATTTCGTCTGACTTTAATTTTTAATTTATAAATCTATTTAAATGGCTCGGTAAATTAACTGAATGAAACAAATATAAATTCAATTTATATTATAATAAATTATAAAACGTGCGTTGCACGTGCACGTTCACTAGTAGTGCAAAAATGGTATAATTAGTGTAACTTCATCACATGATTCCTAGGAGAAATAAGTTCAAGAACAAAAGAACAATGGTATTGCTTGTTGATTTGGCTTCAAATATTTAATTGTAATCGGAGACTATTCCATTAAGTGATTTCATATAATTGAGCAAAGTAACAATAATTTCAAAATCTTATTTGGTAAATAATTCATAACAAATACGATAGCACTACTCATCGCTATTATGGTTGCAGTGTGAAATCCTATCAAGTAATTCAAACCGCAAAATTGCATCCCTTACTTCTGCTATCAATTAATAGTATGTGGGTAACTTCAGATATTCTTCACCATATACTTAATCTGCGAATCATACTTTGACTTCTTGATTCACACAAAATCATGATGATGTCAAAGAAGTTGCCTCATTTTGGATGATTACGCAAACACATCTAGTACATCTTAAAAAAAGTGTTATGTAGCGATGAGCCTGAAAAGCACAACAACATTAGAAAAGAGCGCATGAAAATCAAATTAAAACCTAATATGATTACCGAGAAGGTTCTTCATGACAATACTTCAAAAATATTTAATCTGTACGAACACCATAATTTCATGATCACAATAGCTTACCACTTTGTAATCACTTATATTGTAATTATGCTTATCATGGATGAAGTTATTTGAAGTAAGGGTCATGCTTTCTTGGCTCCTGACTGGGGAAGAACTTTGTTACTAATTTGGTTGGTTCACAGTTATACGGTTTACTATTTCTCTGTCATGTACACATTCTGACCACAGATTTAATCGATGGCCAATATGTTACCTTTTCGCGTAGCGAATTCCTAATTATGAAGCACCTTGGAAAATCAAATCTATTTTTTAAAAACAACTAAGGTGTTGTTTGGGGAAATCCCATACTGTATATGATTTCTCAAAAAGAATATTGGAACATAAAGCTCAACTGAATATCTGTAATACATGCATACATCAGATGGCACAGATGATGAACTTTTTATATTTCCAAAATCACCATGTCACAATGTGCAGCATCAAAGGTAGGCAAAATAATTATCTAATGTGAGGCTCCAAATGAACTCCCCGTACAGAATGATGCTCTACTTATGGTCTGCTCACCGTAGACAATGTACTAATTCAGCAAAATATGAAAATGCATTAGCAGATGGAAGTAGAAAAAGCCTCCGCTTAATGTAAGAGAATGAGGTCAGGTGTACATACAAAAAGACTTCGATTATAGTTGACAATTTTACACATAGGATCCCTAAATATGGATAAATGTTTCCTTACCAGTTCTTAAACATGATCTACTCTTCCTTGTCATGTAAAAAAAGATTAAAGCGCTCTGCACGGTGAAATTTGCTACGAAAATTTATCCTTGATGGGGTGGGAGCACGATTTAAAAGATCTATCATGTTTGAAAACTATTTGTAATAGAAATATATTTGAAGGAAAAGTTGCAGTTTGCCGCTTTTCTTCTTTTAAGTTTCTCGTAATGCCATATGCAGAGCACGTGGCCAGGGTTTCAATCAATGGTTATGAAGAATAAGAAACCTAAGGGTTGAAATGGCAAGATAATTATCAGTAACTCGTAGAAACGAACATAAACCTGAGTTTGTGAAATCCGTAACCTATTAAATGGATAATAACTTTACTATAAAAAGAAATCAAGTAATGGAAGCGGAGTTTTGGATCTCGGGCACCAGTGCTCCTGGTGCCCCAAATTTTTTTTTTCAAAAAATTGTTGTTACACATAAAATTCTGAAAAAAATCAAGCATGTAGATTTGAATGTTCATTACCATAGAAAAAAATCACAAAAAATGTTAATATTTGCAGGCTGTGTGAATATAACAAATATCAGCAGTCAACAAAGCAGATTCAAAAACGTGCAAACATGCCCAGATTTCTTATTTTTGCACAGGTCAAATTATTTCGAATTATTGTTTGCAAATTTATGAGGTAATCACACATGTAGACTACTACCTGTGTGATTTTTTTGTGATTTTTTGGCAAAAGAATAAAGTTTTAAAAAAAATTGGGCACCAGGAGCACTGGTGCCCGAGATTCAAAACGTATTTCCGTCAAGTAATAGACTATTGAATGTTATAAGTATGAAGCTGAGCTCCTTCCCATCATACCATCTGATAACCTTAGCATCTTGCCTGCCGACGCAACCACCGAAGGTAGACATGACTGCAGCCCGGTTGTAATATAGGAGTTGAGGAGCTCTCGATCGAGCCTTCCAGAATAGGCACGACATTCAGGCTAATAAGTGGCTCAGTTTGAGACTTCCGATGTCGATGCTGCATAGTGACCATGTTGTTTCTCTGGAGAGTAGGAACAAAGGAAAGCATGTTTCGTTATGTAGAATGAGATTGGTTAGTACCTACGGTGATAGAAGATAAACGTGAAACTAACCAAGATAACAGAAGTCTGTTGCAGTTAGAACGGTTCGTCAGATTTGTCATGACAGTACCTGCATCAGGTTTTGCCCAGCCTCCTGGTATGGCAAAAAAGGGACAACTCTAACAACAGTGAATGCAAGATCTGCATTCAAATAATTCTCAACAATATAACCCTGAAAAATAGGAGCAGCAAGCACTGTTAGCTATCCAAGGACATGTTTAGCATTGAAACGACAATTAATAACAGTGGAAGTGAAGCACGGAATTTGACCTCTTTATAAAATTGATGAAGCTGTTAAGAGGACAACTCAACATATGAAATTTATTACTCAAGTATATTGTGGAAAAAATCAGAACCCATAGGTTGTTAACGTACATCACAAAATGTGAGACTATTCAAAGCACCCATGTTCAGCTACTTTATACCATTCATAAACTTCTCAGATTGGATGATAGAGTTGTCCCAGGACAGCAATGATAACTGATAAGTACATCGTAATATAAATAGAATAAGCATTATTTGGAACATAGTAAGTTATTTTTTCTGATATTTTGAAATCCATTTGTTTATTTTCTTAAAGTTTAGCTATTCTAATACTGATACAGAACACTGGGCATCAGATAAAACACTAAATCTAAATATATTAACAACATCAAAAAATGGTCTGAATAAACACTTTCTGCAAATAATGTGTAACACAATTACATTACTAATCAGTGAATACTCATTTATATCAGGAAAAGAACTGAGAGAGTATGTTATATGACAGAAAGCACAGATAGTGCTTCTAGTATTATTACTGAATTCTTAATGTAATATAAATTCTAAACGTGACTAATTGCATCAAGCAACTCATTATTCACCTAAAATCAAGTGTGGCTAAAGGGGAAGCAATACAAACTGAATTCACCAAATGTCAAATATAGAAAATCTGCTAGATGATGATAAGATCAAAGAGCAAACGCTCTAGACTGAAAGCTTCTGTTGAAGCATTCCCAAACAGTGCAGTAGAAGAGTGACCATCTGTTAGGAGTATCTGGCCAAGGCATTGAGAAATACATGAGTATCAGCGTGTCAGGATGTTATGTTAGGAGTGGGAAATTACAACCAAAGCTAAAATATGAATCTGAAGTGAGTGAAAACAGAGATAATGTCACATGTGTATCATCGGCTGCCACACTACGAAGGGTTGAGCTTTTGTCGCCCTTCCAATGTGTCGTCATCCTCTCCTGATCCGTTCTATAAATTCGCACACAGTGCTGATGCGAGGGAACAGTGAGGGCGCCGTAGTTCCCGACAGTGGCAGTCCTACGTCAGATTTGCTTCAAAGTTCAAATGACTTGCCTCCTCTTCCTATAAGACATAATCAGGTCAAGAGCAGTCCCCATGTTAAAATAGAGTCAAGATAAGTGCTCATATATACAATCCAATGTTCCTCTCAAGCCGCTTTCATGATTCATGATGAATTAATGGATGGAGAGTTGGTCAGAATCCTCAACTGTATAAGCTTCCCGGCGACGACGGCCAAGCGATCTGCTTCAAGCTGCCTCACTAATACACCTCTTCCTGCACTCATCAACCATCGTGAGATTAATGGCATAGATAGGATTGGTTTTTCTCTAGAATAGACGGGATTAGGTCGGGGAATTATTATCAGATCAACTGACACCGGATATAACTCTAAAATTCAAGATTCAAGATGTGTACATCATGGAGAAGAGAAATAAGTAGATTGAAAACATGCTGGATTAGATCGTGGCCTTTTTTAATTTGTAGACAATATACGATGTATTTTAAAGAAAAAAAGTAGCGTATTTACCTAGCATTGGGCTGCCCAGCTGTGTGTGCACTAACGCAACTCTTAATTCGATCGATCCATCCTGCATGCTGTATACATGTGATTGAAAACCTCACTGACGTTGACGTGCATGGACGGGCTGAGAGTCGACGTCATTGGCCGAGTTGCAACGGGGAAACTTGGCGGCGGCCGCACCATGCTTGAGGACACGCTAGACGATCGGAATACCACGGCCGGCGGCAGCGTGCGTATACGTGAGTAGACGGCAGAATACGTCTCTGGCAGAAAATTGCATGTGTATGCACGATCGATGATTTCTTTTGGCGTTGATCAAATCTCCAATCTAGGTTAGTCCTCCAGCGATTTAGGTACGACTCCAAGATTTGTCGCCATGCCGTGGAGAAAAAGGGAGAAAAAAATAACGGTGTGGGAGACACACGACTATTTCTATTGTAATGGCAGTGGTGGGTAATTATTAATCACTCAAGTTTAATCCAATGGTTAACAATGGTTAGTATATGAAATCAACGGTCATATGTTTCTGATTTTTGTGGGATTTTCTAGTTAATTCTCTAATTTCTGGTTAGCCCATAATACACTTTTAATATATAATAGATTCTCTTCACATGTTTTGGCCTGATTTATCAGTAACCAACTTAATTTTGCAATAGACACTCCTCCATGATATGTGAATGTTGGAAGGCACCCGAGGATTCGGTTAGCCATGGCTTGTGCAAGCAAAGGTTGGGGGGAGTGTCACCCATAATGAAACTAAAATACATGTGTAAACAAAAGAGAAGAGGGATGATCTACCTTGCTGGTAGAAATAACGTCCTTCATGGGAGCCGCTCTTGAAAGTCTGGTTGACAAGGGGGTTAGAGTACCCACTACCATTCGTTGACAACAACAAACACTTCTCAAAACAATTTTGCTTCTGTTTTAAAAATGAAAAGCTCTAGCACATGATAATCCCTGCTTCCCTCTGCGAAGGGCCAATCTTTTACTTTCATGTTGAGTCACCATCCTTTCTTTGAGCACTTTCTCGAGAGCATAGTTGTCATTCTTAGTGTAATGTGCTTGTCCCAGAATGTGGTTAACTATGATATAACTTTGATGCTTTTATCTTTGATATCTTTGATTCTAGTCTTCCCATGAACTTCAGAGGTGTCTGGTCATTTATGTTTTGCTGTACAAAAACGGGCAAGCGAGATACCATCTTATCATATCCTATTATGAGCATTACAATCTTGTGAATTAATATGTTTCATGCTTGTTGCTATTAGTATGTTGGTATCTTTTCATAGTTTACATGCCTATTGAGTGACATTATTTGCATTTGCCTCATCTTGAATTGCCTAAGCATTTGTACATATAGTGAGAATATATGCATCATATGAAGCAAATGTGTCCGTGAAAGTCTTTTATCGCACTCAGTTGTTAACTGAATTGCTTGAGGACAAGCAATAAGCTAAGCTTGGGGGGAGTTGATACGTCCAAAACGTATCTACTTTCCCGAACACTTTTGCTATTGTTTTACCTCTAACTTGTGTGTTTTGAATACAACTAATGCGGACTAACGCTGTTTTCAGCAGAATTGCCCTGGTGTCTTGTTTTTGTGCAGAAAGTCAACTTTCGGGAAAAACACCAGAAAAGATCGCAAACCTCCTATTTTACCAGAAGACTCACGGAACGGGGAATTGGAGGAGATCATCGCCATCATCATCACCGACGCTTCTCCATCGACCATCCATGTTTCCCCCATCCATGTGTGAGTAATTCCCTGCTGTAGGCTGAGGGGGATGGTAGGGATTGGATGAGATTGTTCATGTAATAAGCTATAAGATCATTAGGGCATGGTGCCCAGTATCCGTTGTTAGTACTTATTGATGTTGTTGCAACTTGTTGAGCTTAATGCTTGTCACTAGGGCCCGAGTGCCATGATTTCAGATCTGACATGTTATTGTTTCATAATGATATGCACTGTTTATTGATCATACCTGCAAGTTGTATACACATATTGTTGTCCGGAACCCGCGGTCCCAAAGTGACAATAATTGGGACAGCCGAGGGGAATGGCTGCGATGTGAGGATCACATGTGTTCACTGCGTGTTAATGCTTTGCTCCGGTACTCTATTAAAAGGAGTACCTTAATCACCAGTAGATTCCCTTGAGGCCCGGCTGCCACCGGCTGGTAGGACAGAAGATGTTGTACAAGTTTCTCATTGCGAGCACGTACGACTATATACGGAACACATGCCTACGTTTACTTAGTACTTGGATGCTTTATCATTATTATCTGCAATGGCTATGTCTTGATTATTATATGAGCTATCTTATCCATGCAGCGCCCGTTCATCCATCCTATGCATACAGTGTTTTAATCCTACTGTTTACTGCAATCACTACTGCTGTCTCTATTTACTGCTGCTATTATTTCACCGCTACTACTGCTATAAAACTGTTGCTACTGATAATCTGTGTCGAGCAAGACTATTCACAGGTGCAGCTGAATTGACAACTTCGCTGTTAAGGCTCTCAAGTATTCTTTGGCTCCCCTTGTGTCGAATCAATAAGTTGGGTTTTACTTCCCTCGAAGACTGTTGCGATCCCCTATACTTGTGGGTCATCACTCTTCATAAAAGATAACTAACATACTGGGTGAACAAATTACAGCTGGGCAATTGACAAAATGTTGAGCGCATGACAATGCATATATATGACATGATGATTACTATGATATTCATGTGGGCATTACAACAAAATACATAGACCGTTATCCAACAGCGTCTATGACTAATAATCCACCGCCAGGTTGTCATCCGAGTTCCCTGTTGGTATTAAGTTGCAAGCAACGGATAATTGCATTAAGTAATGTGCGTAATGTAAACAAATGCATTAGACCTAACGGCGCACCTTAACCTAAGCATCGGTTATTTTATCCCTAGTGGCAACAGCACATCCACAATCTTAGAAGTTATTGTCACTCTCCCAGATTACGGAGGCATGAACCCACTATCTAGCATAAATACTCACTCTTGGAGTTACAAACATCTACTTAGCCAAAGCATCTACTAGTAACGGAAAGCATGCAAGATCATAAATAACATATAAGATAGATTGATAATCAACTTGATATAGTATTCAATATTCACCGGATCCCAGCAAACACAACATGTAGCATTACAATAAGATGATCTTGATCTTGATCATGATAGGCAGCTCACAAGATCTAAACATGATAGCATAAAGTGGAGAGACAACCATCTAGCTACTGTCATGGACCCGTAGTCCAAGGATGAACTACTCACGCATCACTCCGGAGGCAGGCATGGTGATGTAGAGCCCTCCGGTGATGATTCCCCTCTCCGGCAGGGTGCCGGGAAGAGCTTATGAACCCTCCCAAACTAGGGTTGATGGCGGCGGCGTCTCTGGAACTTTTCGTGGATAATGGCTCGGGTATTTAGAGTTTTCGCGTCGGGAGGAATAAATAGGCGAAAGGGCGGCGGCTGCAGAGCCACGAGGGCCCCACACCACCCACGGCGCGGCAGGGGGGCCCGCGCGGCCCCATGGTGTGGGTATATAAAACGCGCTTGTTAATAGGTTAGTCCCAGAAAATGCATAAAAATGCTATGAAGTGTATATAAAACATGTAACAATTGGTATAATGTCAACATGGAACATCAGAAATTATAGATACGTTTGAGACGTATCAAGCATCCCAAGCTTAGTTCTACTCGTTCTCGAGTAGGTAAAACGATAAAAACAAAATAATTTCTGAGGTGACATGTTAAAATCATAATCTTGATCAAATAGTATTGTAAAGCACATGTTATGAATGAAGTGATCCAGGTCAATGGTCTATATTTTGCTAGCAAGTAGATAATGAGCAAACAACTGAATCATATAAGCAAAAACTTTTCATGAATAGTACTTTCGAGACAAGCATCAAAGAGTTTTGCATAAGAGTTAACTCATAAAGCAATAGGTTCTAAGTAAAAGGTATTCAACCAACACAAAGGAAGATTTAAGCTTCAGCAATTGCTTTCAACTTTCAACATATATATCTCATGGATATTTGTCAACACAAAGCAGTATAATAAGTGCAATATACAAGCATATAAAAATTGTTGCACCAAAGTTGACACTAGTGTTTGCTTCTAAGATAGAAAGAAGTAGGAAAACTGACTCAACATAAAAGTAAAATAAAGGCCCTTCGCAGAGTGAAGCAGGGATTAAATCATGTGCTAGAGCTTTTTAAGTTTTTGAAATCACATAGAGAGTAAAAATAAGTTTTGAGAGGTGTTTGTTAATTGTCAACGATTCAGAAAATGGAAGTACAATATGACCCCTTGATGCATGTAAAATGCATACATGAACTTTGCATTATTTTACTTATATTCCAGTCATATTTGCATCATATAAGGGTTATATCACTGTTTTATAATGAATTTAGGAATATATGATATGTTTCCTATTTTTATGGAATTAACCCTGCACAGGCAGAAAACCCTATTTCTATATTTTAATGTTTCAGGGACCCAAACGACGTCCAAATGACCTGAAAATTTACGAGCACCAGTTTTTTGGAAGGAAGAAGACTTGGGAGCGAAGGAAGCAAACAAGCGGAGACCCGAGGGCCAAGATAGGTGGGCCCACGCGGCCAGGTACATGGGCCGCGTGGGACCCCTCCTTTTGGGCCTCGGAGCTCCGTTGCCGTTGATCTTTCCTCCACCGACTCGGTTTTGACCTAAAACCTCCTATAAAAATAGCCCCCCGACGTTCTCTGGAAGGAGCGCCGCATAAACACAGAAACACCGAAACAGATACCTGGAGTTGCAGATTGGAGGGGGAAAACTCGGCGGGGCGCTGCCGGCGTGGTCTCCATCTTCTCAACGACTTCTCCACCGTCTCCATTATGAAGAGGGAGTAGTCCACCTCTGGACTATGGGTTTGTGGAAGTAACTTATGTATCTCTCTCTCTTGAGCTTCACTAATTAGTACCGTATGAGCTGCTGAACATGATTACGGTCATCTATGTAATACCTTTGTGGTGGATCTTTTTATGAGTTAATATATATTGAGATTGCAATGGTTTTGTTTCAGTTATGAAAGTAGATGCATATTATGTACCCCGTTCTTATTTACTTGTCATGATCAAGCATGTTTATGAGAGCGTGTGAGGGGGAACGTGTGCATTAGTTGGAGTAACGGGGGGTGGCTAGTGCAGTGAACGTGAGGAAATTTCTGCGATCCACTTGGGTGTTTTACCTTACTTTGTTGCCTCACTAGGGATAAAAAGAAATACCATGCTACCGGAGATGTGGGTGTGACCATTGCCACTTCCTCCATGACTAGATCTAGCATGATCTTATTTTAACTTCATGTCATGATACTTATTGCTATACTCTGAGTTATCTTAATTACTGAGGTGTTATGATTTAGTTCGCATCTTGGTGGAGTATAAGAGAGACTAATAACCAAAGGTTTCTATGTTAGGACATGATGCCCATATAATTATAACTTGTCATTAAACTGTTGTGTTGCAATCTCATATGTCAACTCTAGTGTTCCATTGTCTACCACTTTATTAAAGAGAGAGTGCATTTGTGAAACCATGAACCCCAGTCCATTTTTAATCATAAGAAACACCTTTCCACTTTTACCACTTTTCAATTTTCTGCATTTAAAAATCCGAAAATACAAAAACACTTTTACATCTTGCATTCATCATATAAACCCAAAAATATCATTTATCATTGCTCACCATCCTTGCATATTTATTTACCACCCTTGCATATTTATTTCTTGTTTGCATTGCATATTATCTTGATATCATTTCTCACACATTGTGCTGACAACCACTAGGTGAGGTTGAGGACCCATAAACATTTCTTTGTTTTGTAGGTAACCAAAAGAAGGATAGGAAAGATAAATCTTCACTACTGATTCCCGAGAGTTTGATATTAAACCTCGTGTCACCCCTCATGGGGAAACACGTCTTCCACTTACTACACACTCTGCACTTGGAGTCTCAACCAACCCATTTACTTTTCACGCAGGTAACTACGTGAAGGGCCATCAAGACTGTTTTCTGGTGCCGTTGCCGGGGAATCATTGCTGAAAGGTTTATCCAAGGGTCCCTGCACTAGCTCTGTTTTCTGGCGCCGGGGGTTTATCAAGGATATCTCACCAGTCAACTTCATCACCAACTTGTGCTAACACCTAAACTTGGGGAGGTTGTACCTACGTGAGCATCATCTTATCCATCTTTACCTTCAAAGCAATTTATCTTGTTTTGTCATTGTCTTGCATTTTGTTATTTCGGTTTGCATCATTTAGTGTCATTTATTTTCAGTTTTGCATTAAAAATTAAAAACACATAAAAACTTGCTAAAATGGGAGAAAGAACTAAGTTGTGTGATTACACAAACACTCCAATGATCAATTTATTGCTAGGCCCATTGTCACACCTGAGATAAAGCTGATAGTTATGAAATAAGTCCTAGTTTGTTGAACTTGATAACTAGGGAACAATTTGGCGGTAGTGCTATGGAGGATGCCTCTATGCATCTCATGATTTTGTTGAAATATGTGACATGCAGAAATTTAAAAATGTGGAAAGTGATATTCTAAAAACTGAAGTTATTTCCTTTCTCACTTAGAGGAAAAAGCTAAAGAGTGGCTGCATTCATTACCTATTGATAGCATTAAAACTTGGGATGATTTAAAAGAAGCTTTCATTAAGAAATACATCCTCCTGTTAAAATTTTGCAAAATAGAAACAACATTCTTTCTTTTAGGCAAAATGAAAATGAACATGTTGCTATGGCTTGGGATAGGATTAACTTATGCTTTGAACTTGTCCATCACATGGGGTCCGATGGACCATATTACACTCTTTTACAATGGTCTAAATTACATGTCTAGAATATTCTTGATTCTGCTGCTGGAGGTGCGTTTATGGGAAAAACTAGTAGAAGCTAAGAACATATTGGAGAGCATTTTGCAAAACTATAGTCAATGGCATCTGATAGAGCACCTAACTTCTAAGAAAGTGAACTCCATAGAAGAAACAAATGATTTGTCATCTAAATGGATACTATTCTTGCTTTCATTAATAAACAAAATATTGAAAATATGCCTTTGTAAGAACTAGTTGGTAATAATCCAGAAAATGTTGATGTCAACTTCATTAGGAACTATGGTATAATGGGTATGGTAACTGATACCGATGATGTGATAGCCCTTCACGTAGTTACTGCGTGAAAAGTAAAAGTAAATGGGTTAGGTTGAGACTCCAAGTGCAGAGTGTGTAGTAAGTGGAAGACGTGTTTTCCCCACGAGGGGTGACTCGAGGGTTTAATATCGAACTCTCGGGGAATCAGTAGTGAAGATTTATCTTTCCTATCCTTCTTTTGGTTACCTACAAAACAAAGTAAATTTTGGTCCTCAACCTCACCTAGTGGTTGTCAAGCACAAGGTGTGAGAATGATATCAAGATAATATGCAATGCAAACAAGAAATAAATATGCAATGGTGGTAAATAAATATGCAAGGATGGTGGTAGCAATGATAAATGATATTTTTGGGTTTTATATGATGAATGCAAGATGTAAAAGTGTTTTTGTATTTTCGGATTTAAATGGCAGAAAATGAAAAGTGGTAAAAGTGGTTGGAAAGGTGTTTCTTATGATTAAAAATGGACCGGGGTTCATGGTTTCACAAATGCACTCTCTCTTTAATAAAGTGGTAGACAATGGAACACTAGAGTTGACATATGAGATTGCAACACAACAGTTTAATGACAAGTTATAATTATATGGGCATCACGTCCTAACATAGAGACCTTTTGGTTATTAGTCTCTCTTATACTCCACCAAGATGCGAACTAAATCATAACACCTCAGTAATTAAGATAACTCAGAGTATAGCAATAAGTATCATGACATGAAGTTAAAATAAGAACATGCTAGATCTAGTCATGGAGTAGTGGCAATGGTCACACCCACATCTCCGGTAGCATGGTATTTCTTTTTATCCCTAGTGAGGCAACAAAGTAAGGTAGAGATACCCAAGTGGATCGCAGAACTTTCTCTCACGTTCACTGCACTAGCCACCCCCGTTACTCCAACTAATGCACACGTTCCCCTCACACGCTCTCATAAACATGCTTGATCATGACAAGTAAATAAGAACGGGGTACATAATATGCATCTACTTTCATAACTGAAACAAAACCATTGCAATCTCAAACATATATTAACTCATAAAAAGATCCACCACAAAGGTATTACATAGATGACCGTAATCATGTTCAGCAGCTCATACGGTACTAATTAGTGAAGCTCGAGAGAGAGATACATAAGTTACTTCCACAAACCCATAGTCCAGAGGTGGACTACTCCCTCTTCATCATGGAGACGGTGGAGAAGTCGTTGGAGAAGATGGAGACCACGCCGGCAGCGCCCCGGAGTTTTCCCCCTCCAATCTGCACTCCAGGTCTCTGTTTCGGTGTTTCTGTGTTTCTGCGGCGCTCCTTCCAGAGAACGTCGGGGGACTATTTTTATAGGCGGTTTTAGGTCAAAACGGAGTCGGTGGAGGAAAGATCGACGGCAACGGAGCTCGAGGGCCAAAGGGGGGTCCCACGCGGCCAGGTACATGGGCCGCGTGGGCCCATCTTGGGCCCTCGGGCCTCCGCTTGTTTGCTTCCTTCGCTCCCACGCTTTGTTCCTTCCAAAAAATGATGCTCGTAAATTTCCAGGTCATTTGGACGTCGTTTGGGTCCCTGAAACATTAAAATATAGAAATAGGGTTTTCTGCCTGCGCAGGGTTAATTCCATAAAAAATAGGTATCAAAATATTCCCAAAATCATTATAAAACAGTGATATAACCCTTATATGATGCAAATATGACTGGAATATAAGTAAAATAATGCAAAGTTCATGTATGCATTTTACATGCATCAACATCCCCAAGCTTAACCTATACTCGTCCTCGAGTATGAAGGTGATAAAACTAACATGGACTTTGCAATTTAATACTACAATGGATATCAAAGATGATTACTATTGCTACATAGAGTCAAATGATTCATTCTTAAAAGGAGTAGCAATATGCAAGATAGTTTATGAAGTGATATCAAGTATTCAATGCAAGGATGTTCAATGATAATTCACAAAGTGTAACATAAGAGAAAAGTACTATGGACCACATGTATGCATAATGATAAGTAAGAACATCCTACAATGGTCATAGAGTATTGATGAAAATCTGAATATAAAAGGTGGACACTTTGGAAAGATATATATGAGTAGAGGTAAAGCATGAATAATTTCATCTAATTCTGAACTTCTCTACTTAAGTCAATGATTGTAATATGGTAATCCTTGGTGTCAAGCTCTCATTCCCCTATCATAGCATCTTGAATGATTAAGTTTAAAGTGAAAGCAATACGAGTAGTGTGCTTGACAAAGTACAGGTTGAAAGTCTCATGCCCTTGAATACAAGTACCTACTCCATGTGTTACTCAACTTGGAAAACAAAGCAAGTTCAAGTTAAATATCATTGTAAGTAATAATAGTATCATTAAGAGCGTCAACTGGGGTACCTCTTGTCCCAGGATATGGAACAAGCCCATATCAAAATGACAAGACAAACAAACACAATGAACAATCTCAACACCCTTTTTATTTACCATTAGATAGCTTTTTATTGTAAGGTGTATCACAGAAGGTTCACCATAGCATGTAAGTAAATTTCCACCATGAATGATGCATGGCTTAGATTAGCGGCCCAGGCGTCTCTCTAACCATTTATACAAACTCATTTAAACTCACTTCATTTCCCATTTATTTCACCCATGGTAAGCATCCATAAACAAAAGTACATGATATCAACTAAATGAGATGAAGTGCAATGTTGAAAGCTTGCCATGTGACAGCACATATGAGCTAACTCTCAACCAAAGACATTTGTCAAGCCACAACATCATAATTTTAATCACAATGGGTCATTTTTATTTATGCAATGAAAGTAAAGTGTGCATCAAGTTCGAGAGAGCTCTATAACCAACTTTTCCATAACAATCAACAACATAAGCATTTTCATTCAGAGGTATAGATAACAAAATATCATGATAAACATACTCGGAATAGCATAAAGCTAATAGGTAGATATGGTGGACTCACTGGAAAAACTTTGGTTGAAGGTGTTGGAAACAAGTTTTTGCTTGTTGGAATTTTTGGGCTAGCAAGAGGGAGAAAGTTGACCATCTAAATGCATGCATGAGTGTCCATAGAACTAACTAATCCATGTTAAACAAGTAAATAACATTAGCATCAAAACATGAAAAAGATAGCTCTTGATAAAATATTTGCAAATTATTACTCATTAACAAGCTCATGAATCATGCAACTATATGTATCTTTTAAAATTAACTCAACATCCCTTTTCCCAATCTTATAATAGCATCCAACATAATTCAACCCAAATTTCCAGTAGCTCTCTCATATATAAATGATAGTGTGGTGGTCTCACAAAATAAAAATCAAACCTAAACAAACAAAAAGACGCTCCAAGTTTATGCGATAAAGTGTTTCGATCGAAAAACAGAAGTTAGACGTGTGCAAACCGAGAGTGTGTAGGTCCAGTGGGGTTGTCTTCACATCCCCAAGCTTATGGTCTTCACCATCCTTGGATAGCTCTTGGTGCATCTCCTCTAATCCCTGTGAAAAAACTTCAAAACACCGTTTCTCCCATTTCTTTTCTGTGGGGGCATTAGTAGTGATAAACAAATAGATTTCTTGCTGCATATAATCCTTAGAAAAAATTCATATGAATGTCCAGAAAGTGTATAATGTTGTATGCCTACTCATAAACTCAATTGGATCAAAAAGATTCAAGTTAAAAGTTCTAAGCATGCATCAAACAAAATGGGACAGAATCTGTCCAGAAAAACAGCAGCAGCTAAACGTATTTTTCTACCCTACTTAACTTTGTCGAAAATTCCGAAAAAATTCATGCATACAGAGGATGAAAAGTTGCACTACAGTTTAAATATGAGCTCATTCGGAGTTACAGAATAAGAATTAAAAATCATACCGTGCACAGATTCGTGCAGGAATAAAATCTCCGAACGCTATAAGCAACTTTTTCAACCAAAATGAGTAAAACTTGGCACTTTATTAAAAATTCCAGAAACTAAACTAAACACTAAGTCTCTTGTTACAGCAAGAGGACACAAAGAAAATCACAAATAAAAACAACCGGGTTGCCTCCCGTAAAGCGCTTTCTTTATAGCCATATAGCTAGGCTTCTTACTTGATGTTTATTGTGGACGAAGCTCATGAGGGAGCTTGAATTTGATGTGTCCCTCTTCCTTGGGAAGTGTTCCATGCACTTCTTGTGGAAACTGAAACTTCACATTCCCTTCTTTTGAATCAATGATAGCACCTGTAGTACGAAGAAAAGGTCTTCCAAGAATAATTGGACTAGAGGTTTTATTCCCCATATCCATGATTAGAAAATCAACAGGCACAAATGTCATATGTAACTCTACCATAACATCACTTACTTTCCTAAAGCATGTTTAATGGAATCATCAGCAAGTGCAAGTTCAATAGAGCATTTTTCAAGATTTTTCAATTCAAGTACTTCATATAGTTCTTTAGATAAAACAGAGACACTAGATCCTAGATCAAGTATAGCATGGTGTGTCTCTTTTCCAATTTACTAGGACTTTGGGAATCCATAATCCCCAAGCTTAGGTGGTATCATAGCCTCTTGGTTGTACCTAGCAATCTTTTTTTCAACATGATTAGCAATATAAGAACCAAAACCAGCTTGGTTAACATTAATAGAAGGATCACTTGCAAATTTTTGTAAGATAGATATTAATTCATGCAAGCTACAATTCTCTAAGTCAAGCAATGGTTTTGACTTCACTAAGCATTTTAACTTCTCAATCCAAACAAAATTCTCTTTCTTTTCTTTAAAGCAGCATTCAAGGCTATTTGGAGATCATCCTTTTTTCAACATAATTCTTAATATCCTTGTCTAAAGGTCCCAACATAGAAGATATTCTTTCATTTAATTCCCTAGTCAACTTCTTTTTAGACTTGGCATAATTCAATATAGTTTCCATTTTCAAAGAAATTCCCGAAATAGTGTTGTTTGTCTTCTTCATACTAGATTTTGTATGAAGGATAAATGAATGCATCTCATTTTTAGTAGGATAATCTTCCATATAAGTTTGTAGACATAATATTGACCTATCCATAGAAACTTTTAGTTGTTGATCATAATTTCATCTTTTGATTCTATAGAATTCCCAAATAGATTTTCCATTAGATTATTAGCATGTGAGGGATTTCCAGAGGCAAATCTTCCACTAGTCAATGAGTCTAGAAAACATTTTGACCACCCATCTAGACCATTATAAAAGTTTCTTATCAAAGTAGCAGGGGTATATTTGTTGACACCATTTTTACTAATGCCCTTAATTCTATACCAAGCATCCATTAACGACTCTCCATAGTATTGACCAAAGTTGTTCATTTCAACACTAGAAGCCATTTTAATAAAGTTTTTATGTGTTTTTTTAATTTTTTATGCAAAACTGAAAATAAATATGCAAACCGAACTTAAAAATGCAAGACAATGACAAAACAAGATAAATTGCTTTGAAGGTAAAGATGGATAAGATGATGCTCACGTAGGTGCAACCTCCCCAAGCTTAGGTGTTAGCACAAGTTGGTGATGAAGTTGACTTGGTGAGATATCCTTGGATAAACCTTTCAGCAATGATTCCCCGGCAACGGCGCCAGAAAACAGTCTTGATACCCGATGATGTGATAGCCCTTCACGTAGTTACCTGCGTGAAAAGTAAAGGGTTAGGTTGAGACTCCAAGTGCAGAGTGTGTAGTAAGTGAAGATGTGTTTTCCCCACGAGGGGTGACTCGAGGGTTTAATATCGAACTCTCGGGGAATCAGTAGTGAAGATTTATCTTTCCTATCCTTCTTTTGGTTACCTACAAAACAAAGTAAATATTTTGGTCTCAACCTCACCTAGTGGTTGTCAAGCACAAGGTGTGAGAATGATATCAAGATAATATGCAAAACAAGAAATAAATATGCAATGGTGGTAAATAAATATGCAAGGATGGTGGTAGCAATGATAAATGATATTTTTGGGTTTTATATGATGAATGCAAGATGTAAAAGTGTTTTTGTATTTTCGGATTTTTAAATGGCAGAAATGGAAAAGTGGTAAAAGGGTTGGAAAGGTGTTTCTTATGATTAAAAATGGACCGGGGTTATGGTTTCACAAATGCACTCTCTCTTTAATAAAGTGGTAGACAATGGAACACTAGAGTTGACATATGAGATTGCAACACAACAGTTTAATGACAAGTTATAATTATATGGGCATCACGTCCTAACATAGAGACCTTTTGGTTATTAGTCTCTCTTATACTCCACCAAGATGCGAACTAAATAATAACACCTCAGTAATTAAGATAACTCAGAGTATAGCAATAAGTATGACATGAATTAAAATAAGAACATGCTAGATCTAGTCATGGATTAGTGGCAATGGTCACACCACATCTCCGGTAGCATGGTATTTCTTTTTATCCCTATGAGGCAAAGTAAGGTAGAGAACCCAAGTGGATCGCAGAACTTTCTCTCACGTTCACTGCACTAGCCACCCCCCGTTACTCCAACTAATGCACACGTTCCCCCTCACACGCTCTCATAAACATGCTTGATCATGACAAGTAAATAAGAACGGGGTACATAATATGCATCTACTTTCATAACTGAAACAAAACCATTGCAATCTCAAACATATATTAACTCATAAAAAGATCCACCACAAAGGTATTACATAGATGACCGTAATCATGTTCAGCAGCTCATACGGTACTAATTAGTGAAGCTCGAGAGAGAGAGATACATAAGTTACTTCCACAAACCCATAGTCCAGAGGTGGACTACTCCCTCTTCATCATGGAGACGGTGGAGAAGTCGTTGGAGAAGATGGAGACCACGCCGGCAGCGCCCCGCCGGAGTTTTCCCCCTCCAATCTGCAGCTCCAGGTCTCTGTTTCGGTGTTTCTGTGTTTCTGCGACGCTCCTTCCAGAGAACGTCAGGGGACTATTTTTATAGGCAGTTTTAGGTCAAAACGGAGTCGGTGGAGGAAAGATCGACGGCAACGGAGCTCCGAGGGCCAAAAGGGGGTCCCACGCGGCAGGTACATGGGCCGCGTGGGCCCACTCATCTGGGCCCTCGGGCCTCCGCTTGTTTGCTTCTTTCGCTCCCACACTTTGTTCCTTCCAAAAACTGATGCTCGTAAATTTCCAGGTCATTTGGACGTGTTTGGGTCCCTGAAACATTAAAATATAGAAATAGGGTTTTCTGCCTGTGCAGGGTTAATTCCATAAAAAATAGGAAACATATCAAATATTCCCAAAATCATTATAAAATAGTGATATAACCCTTATATGATGCAAATATGACTGGAATATAAGTAAAATAATGCAAAGTTCATGTATGTATTTTACATGCATTAGAACAACAATGATAACTCTTATAATAAATCCCCATATGTGCCAAACAAATATACTACTAGTGGTAATGTTTCTAGTGATTTGGAGAACCATTAGATCATTTATATCTACTCAAAAGGAGCTTAATAAGGAATTTATATCTAAGTTTGAAAAACAAGACTCTTTGTTTGAAAGTGTAGATCAGCTCACTAAGGAAGTTTCCTCATTAAAGAACACCATTATAGCTCAAAAACATGAGGAAACAATTAAATATTGTCAAGAGGTTATAAATAAATCTTGGGAACATATTCATGAGCAAGAGAGAATTGCTAAGGAAACTATTATGGTAATGAAGAGAGAAAAGTTGAGGAAGTTAAAATGCTTAGTGAAGTAAAGGAACCATTGCTTGACTTAGAGAATTGTAGCTTGCATGAATTAATATCTATCTTACAAAAATTTGCAAGTGATCCTTCCATCAACTATACCAAGCTGGTTTTGGTTCTTATATTGCTAATCATGTCTTGAAAGAAAAGATTGCTAGGTACAACCAAGAGGCTATGATACCACCTAAGCTTGGGGATATATGGATTCCCAAAGTCCTAGTAACCATTGGAAAAGAGACACACCATGCTATACTTGATCTAGGATCTAGTGTCTCTGTTTTATCTAAAGAACTATATGAAGTACTTGAATTGAAAAATCTTGAAAAATGCTCTATTGAACTTGCACTTGCTGATGATTCCATTAAACATGCTTTAGGAAAGTAAGTGATGTTATGGTAGAGTTACATATGACATTTGTGCCTGTTGATTTTCTAATCATGGATATGGGGAATAAAACCTCTAGTCCAATTATTCTTGGAAGACCTTTTCTTCGTACTACAGGTGCTATCATTGATTCAAAAGAAGGGAATGTGAAGTTTCAGTTTCCACACAAGAAGTGCATGGAACACTTCCCAAGGAAGAGGGACACATCAAAGTTCAAGCTCCCTCATGAGCTTCGTCCACAATAAACATCAAGTAAGAAGCCTAGCTATATGGCTATAAAGAAAGCGCTTTACGGGAGGCAACCCGGTTGTTTTTATTTGTGATTTTCTTTGTGTCCTCTTGCTGTAACAAGAGACTTTGTGTTTAGTTTAGTTTCTGGAATTTTTAATAAAGTGCCAAGTTTTACTCATTTTGGTTTGAAGAAGTTGCTTATAGCGTTCGGAGATTTTATTCCTGCACGAATCTGTGCACGGTATGATTTTTAATTCTTATTCTGTAACTCCGAATGAGCTCATATTTGAACTGTAGTTGCAACTTTTCATCCTCTGTATGCATGAATTTTTTCGGAATTTTTCGACAAAGTTAAGTAGGGTAGAAAAATACGTTTTGCTGCTGCTGTTTTTCTGGACAGATTCTGTCCCATTTTGTTTGATGCATGCTTAGAACTTTTAACTTGAATTTTTGATCCAATTGAGTTTATGAGTAGGCATACAACATTATACACTTTCTGGACATTCATATGAATTTTTGTCTAAGGATTATATGCAGCAAGAAATCTATTTGTTTATCACTACTAATGCACCCCACAGAAAAAGAAATGGGAGAAACGGTGTTTTGAAGTTTTTTCACAGGGATTAGAGGAGATGCACCAAGAGCTATCCAAGGATGGTGAAGACCATAAGCTTGGGGATGTGAAGACAACCCCACTGGACCTACACACTCTCGGTTTGCACACGTCTAACTTCTGTTTTTCGATCGAAACACTTTATCGCATAAACTTGGAGCGTCTTTTTGTTTGTTTGGTTTGATTTTTATTTTGTGAGACCACCACACTATCATTTATATATGAGAGAGCTACTGGAAATTTGGGTTGAATTATGTTGGATGCTATTATTAGATTGGGAAAAGGGATGTTTGAGTTGATTTTAAAAGATACATATAGTTGCATGATTCATGAGCTTGTTAATGAGTAATAATTTGCAAGTATTTTATCAAGAGCTATCTTTTATTCATGTTTTGATGCTGAATGTTATTTTACTTGTTTAACATGGATTAGTTAGTTCTATGGACACTCATGCATGCATTTAGATGGTCAACTTTCTCCCTCTTGCTAGCCCAAAAATTCCAACAAGCAAAAACTTGTTTCCAACACCTTCAACCAAAGTTTTTCCAGTGAGTCCACCATATCTACCTATTAGCTTTATGCTATTCCGAGTATGTTTATCATGATATTTGTGTTATCTATACCTCTGAATGAAAATGCTTGTGTTATTGATTGTTATGGGAAAAGTTGGTTATAGCTCTCTCGAACTTGATGCACACTTTACTTTCATTGCATAAATAAAACATGACCCATTGTGATTAAAATTATGATGTTGTGGGCTTGACAAATGTCTTTGGTTGAGAGTTAGCTCATATGTGCTGTCACATGGCAAGCTTTCAACATGCACTTCATTTCATTTAGTTGATATCATGTACTTTTGTTTATGGATGCTTACCATGGGTGAAATAAATGTGGAAATGAAGTGGTTTAAATGAGTTTGTATAAATGGTTAGAGAGACGCCTGGGCCGCTAATCTAAGCCATGCATCATTCATGGTGGAAATTTACTTACATGCTATGGTGAACCTTCTGTGATACACCTTACAATAAAAAGCTATCTAATGGTAAATAAAAAGGGTGTTGAGATTGTTCATTGTGTTTGTTTGTCTTGTCATTTTGATATGGGCTTGTTCCATATCCTGGGACAAGAGGTACCCCAGTTGACGCTCTTAATGATACTATTATTACTTACAATGATATTTGAGTAACACATGGAGTAGGTACTTGTATTCAAGGGGCATGAGACTTTCAACCTGTACTTTGTCAAGCACACTACTCGTATTTGCTTTCACTTTAAACTTAATCATTCAAGATGCTATGATAGGGGAATGAGAGCTTGACACCAAGGATTACCACATTACAATCATTAACTTAAGTAGAGAAGTTCAGAAGTTAGATGAAATTATTCATGCTTTACCTCTACTCATATATATCTTTCCAAAGTGTCCACCTTTTATATTCAGATTTTCATCAATACTCTATGACCATTTAGGATGTTCTTACTTTTCATTATGCATACATGTGGTCCATAGTACTTTCTTTTATGTTACACTTTGTGAATTATCATTGAACATCCTTGCATTGAATACTTGATATCACTTCATAAACTATCTTGCATATTGCTACTCCTTTTAAGAATGAATCATTTGACTCTATGTAGCAATAGTAATCATCTTTGATATCCATTGATAGTATTAAATTGCAAAGTCCATGTTAGTTTTATCACCTTCATACTCGAGGACGAGTATAGGTTAAGCTTGGGGATGTTGATGCATGTAAAATGCATACATGAACTTTGCATTATTTTACTTATATTCCAGTCATATTTGCATCATATAAGGGTTATATCACTGTTTTATAATGATTTTGGGAATATTTGATATGTTTCCTATTTTTATGGAATTAACCCTGCAGGCAGAAAACCCTATTTCTATATTTTAATGTTTCAGGGACCCAAACGACGTCCAAATGACCTGAAATTTACGAGCATCATTTTGGAAGGAACAAGACTTGGGAGCGAAGGAAGCAAACAAGCGGAGCCCGAGGGCCAAGGTGGGCCCACGCGGCCAGTACCTGGCCGCGTGGGACCCCTCTTTTGGGCCTCGGAGCTCCGTTGCCGTCGATCTTTCCTCCACCGACTCGTTTTGACCTAAAACGCCTATAAAAATAGCCCCCGACGTTCTCTGGAAGGAGCGCCGCAGAAACACAGAAACACCGAAACAGAGACCTGGAGTTGCAGATTGGAGGGGGAAAACTCCGGCGGGGCGCTGCCGGCGTGGTCTCCATCTTCTCCAACGACTTCTCCACCGTCTCCATGATGAAGAGGGAGTAGTCCACCTCTGGACTATGGGTTTGTGGAAGTAACTTATGTATCTCTCTCTCTTGAGCTTCACTAATTAGTACCGTATGAGCTGCTGAACATGATTACGGTCATCTATGTAATACCTTTGTGGTGGATCTTTTTATGAGTTAATATATGTTTGAGATTGCAATGGTTTTGTTTCAGTTATGAAAGTAGATGCATATTATGTACCCCGTTCTTATTTACTTGTCATGATCAAGCATGTTTATGAGAGCGTGTGAGGGGGAACGTGTGCATTAGTTGGAGTAACGGGGGGTGGCTAGTGCAGTGAACGTGAGAGAAAGTTCTGCGATCCACTTGGGTTTTACCTTACTTTGTTGCCTCACTAGGGATAAAAAGAAATACCATGCTACCGGAGATGTGGGTGTGACCATTGCCACTCCTCCATGACTAGATCTAGCATGTTCTTATTTTAACTTCATGTCATGATACTTATTGCTATACTCTGAGTTATCTTAATTACTGAGGTGTTATGATTTAGTTCGCATCTTGGTGGAGTATAAGAGAGACTAATAACCAAAAGGTCTCTATGTTAGGACGTGATGCCCATATAATTATAACTTGTCATTAAACTGTTGTGTTGCAATCTCATATGTCAACTCTAGTGTTCCATTGTCTACCACTTTATTAAAGAGAGAGTGCATTTGTGAAACCATGAACCCCGGTCCATTTTTAATCATAAGAAACACCTTTCCAACCACTTTTACCACTTTTCCATTTTCTGCCATTTAAAAATCCGAAAATACAAAAACACTTTTACATCTTGCATTCATCATATAAAACCCAAAAATATCATTTATCATTGCTACCACCATCCTTGCATATTTATTTACCACCATTGCATATTTATTTCTTGTTTGCATTGCATATTATCTTGATATCATTCTCACACCTTGTGCTTGACAACCACTAGGTGAGGTTGAGGACCAAAACATTTACTTTGTTTTGTAGGTAACCAAAAGAAGGATAGGAAAGATAAATCTTCACTACTGATTCCCCGAGAGTTCGATATTAAACCCTCGAGTCACCCCTCGTGGGGAAAACACGTCTTCCACTTACTACACACTCTGCACTTGGAGTCTCAACCTAACCCATTTACTTTTCACGCAGGTAACTACGTGAAGGGCCATCACCCTTGCCAACCAGACTTTTAAGAGCGGCTCCCATGAAGGACGCTATTTCTACCAGCAAGGCAGATCATCCCTCTTTCTATTTTGTTTACACATGCAGATATTTCACTGTTTGTCATTGCTTGACTGATAAATCAGGGCAAAAATGTGAAGAGAATTAAGCGGTTAAGTTGTAATTAATTGGGACTGGGCACCCCATTTGCGAGCTCTTTTTGCAAAATTAATGGATAAGCGGATGTATATGCCGCTAGTCCGGTGGTAAAGTCTGTTTGACAGTTGACATAGAGACATCCACCCCGTCCTCATGAGTTTGGTAAACATTGACACAAAAAGGAGTAATAAGTTTGAATAGTTTAAATGTAGCACATGAAAATTTTACTTGGAATGGCAAGGAAATACCACATATAGGTAGTTATGGTGGACACAGATGGCATGGATTTTGGCTCAAGGTTTTGGATGCACGAGAAGCATTCACTCTCAGTACAGAGTTTAGACTAGCAAGGTTATTTGAAGCAAACACAGGATATCAACCGACACAGCAAGAGTTATATGAAAACATATTATAAGCATTATAAGACTCTACACTGTCTTCCTTGTTAACCAAACCCTTTTACTGGAAAATATCTAGACCTTAGAGATACCAATCATGCAAACCAAATTTCAACGAGCTTTACGGTAGTTCTTCATTAATAGGTTTTAACTACATGATAAAAAGCTTAAACATGAACTACTTGATAACTCAAAACAATTGACAGGTATCAAATTATCCAATACAATAATCTACAAGAATATGTAAGCTTTTCCATTATACCATCTACCACATGCAACATTTTTTGTTCAAACCAAACACCAATCAATTTATTTCAACATAAACTCCCAAATAATTATAAGTGAAGCAAGAGAGTACTTTCTTTAAAAGAACTAACAGCTCTGAATAAGAGATGCATGCAAAACAGGAGGTAAAAGCATAACAATAGCTAGACAAGAATACTCAACAAGTAAAGTGAATAGGAGTATTCATATGAAAAAGCGGAGCGTGTCTCTCTCCCAATCAAGAATGCTGGGTCCAATCAAGTTGGCCATAAGAAAAATAAAATACTGAAAATAAAAGCACACAGACGCTCCAAGTAAAGCACATATGATGTGAAAGAATTAAAATATAGTTTCACTAGATGACTGATAACCCCAAGAGCAAGGGATCACTGTAGCACAATTCGATAAGTATGAGTGTTCGAACCCACGAGGAGCTGAAGGTAAACTATCTATTCTCTAAAGCCTATAACCTCTTATACGACCGTTTATGCAAAGCAATAAATATGAAAAGAACTAACTAATGAAAGCAAGTGATTTGAAAGGGTTTTTCTAGTAACAAGTTCTCAATCAGTTTCAGACACAAGTTTCTTAGAGCAAGTTTCTTCTCAGCAAGTTTTTCAAAGTAGCAAGTATCAAATATCTCAAGTAGCAAATATCTCAAGGGAGCAAATGTTCTAGCAATTGTTATTTCATTCGCGTGGTTGTCACAATAGTGAAGCACATGTTCAGTCTTATTGTTTCTTTTAGGTGGGAGCCATAAATAGGTGTAGCCAAGTAAATGAGCAATAACACAACTCTTATGATGGATCCCATGGCCAATAATTGGCAGCACAAGAATTATTAAGACATAATGTCCCACCATAGCCTTAAAGTTCTAGGGTCCCCCATAATATCCCCCATAAAGTAACTTCAAGTCTCAGACACCGGTTTTCTCTCTACTCCGATATGTCCTACTCAATCCATTACGCTACGGTGATCACCTTACATGCATTCCCCAACATATGCGTGCACTCATATATTGTACATAAAGACAATCATAAAAGATAACAACACTTGTATGCAACCAATCAACAACTATTCACAATTGCCATGAACAAATCACTTCTCAAACACAGATGGGGAGACACAATAGATCAAGGGAATAGTATATTGCATCACACTCATGTTTGCCAAAGTTTACTGTAGGAGATGGAGATGATCTTGCTGTAGATGTTGATGATGAACACGCCGGAGGGGGGTGGAGCCCTCCGAAGGTGATTCCGCGGCGTTTCCCCTCCGATCTTCTCCGGCGGCAGCCTTCTGACTCTCTGTTCGTGGTTTTCTGTTTCCGCGCCGCCTCCTTTCGCGAAACGCCAGGACCTTTTTATATCGTTTTTAGATCAAGACTATGTCGGTGGAGCAAAGATCGACGGCCACGAGCTCCGAGGTGTAAACGAGCTGGGCCCACAACGCCATGTACTTTAGGGCCGCGTGGGACCCTCCCATTCAGCCTGTTGGGCTTCTGGTCTTCAATTTAAGCCATTGCGTTCGTCTCGAAATTCTGAACCGTGCTCTTTGACCTTGCTCTTTTGGAGTCCCCGAAGCTCCCGGAAAGTCTGAAACACTAAAAAAGACGTTTTCTGGAAAAACAGGTTAAATTCCAAATAAATGGGAAACTATGAAGTATTCCCAAAATCATTATAAAACATTGGTATAACCCTTATATGATGCAAATATGATTGGAATAATAAGCAATTAAAGTGCAAAGTTCATGTATGCATTTTACATGCATCAATGACCTGATAAGTTGCTGATGAAGAAGGGGATGCCTTGGGCATCCCCAAGCTTAGACGCT